>VXCM01001970.1:45516-124162 GCA_014773175.1 Lucifuga dentata
TCTCTCTCTCTCTCTCTCTCTCTCTCTCTCTCTCTCTCTCTCTCTCAGCATGTATCAGCCAGTCCTGCTCTGCATTCATGTTTGGACTCTGTTTGCCAGTGTTGTCCATTTTTAGAGTTTATAGTCATGGCGTCAGTGTCTGTGTTTTATGAAGCAGCTGGAGGAGTCAGTTGCCAGGTATTTTGGCACTGTGTCTGACAGTGGTGTTTCTCTAAGCTGTTCTACGTCTTGTTGATGGATCTGTCTAAAGGCATGTCATTCTCCATGAACTGCTGGCCAACATCTGGGTTCAATAACGGTCCTCTAACCACAAAGTGTATATCAGATGAATGTATTCAGAGAATTTTGAATTTAAAGATAAATGTTTCATATTTCATCACATTTTTGCTGAGAATTAGTTTGAAGCAATGTAGCTCTCTGGAGTGTACACTTGTTAGCAGAATGGAAATGTTTTATCCAATTTTTTAAATTGCGGTATAATGTACAGTATGTTGGAAGACTGGACTCATGCATTTTTTTTTTTTTTTTTTTTAGCTGATCTGGAGAACAGTGGTCTCTGTATTTTGTTTAGGTGTTGTGTTGTTGCTAGGTTGCTGTGTGTCTGTGAGAGGCTGACTTCATGTTTTCCATTTTTGGACATGGATGAATGATATTTGCCTATGTTTTCAGTGTGTCGAGAGGTCAGAGGGCTGGTAGTCCAGGACTAATGGTCCATCAGAGTATGAGACATAGTCTCCATTTTTCGGAGAGTACGGTGAGTAGTGGGGGTGGTTAGGGTTGGATGGTATGGGGGTTGTGGTTGCAGTAGGATTTCCACAGCTCTTGGTAGTGAGGCTAGGCAGAGGCGTTTAGCTAATCCTCTTAGCGCCACTCTGTAACACACAGAAATGCTGCCTTCTCTTCTCTTCTGAACGGCACCCTCAGCTTTAACACCAAACTCAAAACTATGGGATCAGCCAGCAGACTGGGATTCACTGCAAATTTCTGTTAAATAAATGCATGAAACTTTCTGAGTCGACAGTTGTGCCAGAACTAGTAGAGTACAAGTACATAATAAGAGTCATGATGTTCCTGGGGGTCAGTGAATGCCGATTCTTTCTTTCTTTCTTTCTTTCTTTCTGCACCCACACAGTACAGGCATGGAGGCTTGTAGATCAGTGTGTCAGTGAAGCAGTAATCTGCTCGGGCACTGTGCTTCTCTGGGTTGGCAGATGGGACGGATATTCCTACCCGCCATCTGGATGGCTGGCATGGACACGATGCAGCCGTGGTCTACCGTAGAGCGCGATCAGGGGATTACTGCCCTCTGCGCTATCCCAGCAGAGCAGTCATTTTTACAGGCATGTCCAATAATGAGAGTGTGTATGTGAAAAACACTTACATGCATCAACCCCAGCTTTTCATGTTCAAGCCTGATATGAGCTAGTCCTTTTACTCAGTGTGGAGGAACAGGGAGGATAAATCTGCAATGTACATGGGTTTGATTTCATATGGCGTGCTTGTGTTATACACTGGACATATGCACAGGCGTGTTGCATGCAATCACGCATGGTTCCTTTGATTTATGCAGTAGTTGATGTGTCCTGGTCTTTTACCCTGTATGCTGTGCCATTACTGCTGATTGCGTGGTATGCTCTTCAGGTATTGAACAGCCTCCAGTCTTAAGGTCATTTCTGTATTGACAGAGCTTCTTGTTTCTGCTTCTGTTAAGCCTGCCTGTTAGACAAAACAGAATGGTGACCACAGTTCTCCACAGCTCTCTCCCTCTCTCTCTCTCTCTCCGGCTTTTATGAGCTTCAACCTCAAAGCTCAGTGTGGTCACCCCACAAATGAATGTTTTCCAGTTTTTATAATGATTCCATGCAATAACTGAAGGGGTGGGGGATGGGGGGTGGGGGCAAGAAATATTTGCAGAACAGAGGAAAAGGGGAATAATAATATTAAGGAGAGAAAACAAATCTTTTGGCTCTCCATGATTTTCAGTCTGAGGGCGAATACCAAACTAAGAAGACAAACACGCAGGGAACACTGTGTTCAGCTACATCCTGAGCACGAACTCCGGGTTGAAGGGAGCTGGAGAAGGGAGGGAAATACACAAGCGCAAGATACCCTGGTAGAGGAATGCAAAGGAGTAAATGGAAGAGGGAATGCAAGGAATACATACAGTACATATTTTGATTAAACAAAGGTGGGTGAGTAAAAAATAATTTGATTAATTTGATGGGAAGTTCCCTGCTTAGAGCTCAATCACTCATGACCTAAGCTTATTGTTTTCGCTGTTTGGCACTGATCATTGAGTCAATCCTGATCAGTTGTGACCAAAGTCTTGTCAACCACTGCTACATTACATCTTGCCTGTTTGGATGGGCAGCTTCCCCATACAGATCTTTGAGGCCAGTAGACATTCTCCAAAACCCCTTCAAAACAAGACTTTTCACTCACTCTCACATTTTAGTTCTAATCAATCAATTAAATTACTTTTTCACAGAACACTGCCTCATTCTCTGTGCTGTGTCGAGCTGGGGTCCTTTGACTTGCATATAGCAGCTTCCAGTGGCCTCTTCCAACTTCAGATGTCCTTGTCAGGGATTAGCTGAAGACAATTTTCTGCGGATATTCTTTTCTTCCTCTTTGCCTTGCACATTTTTGTTTTCTTTCTCTTCTTCGTCTCCAATAAAACACACATCTGGACAAGGGGAGGTGTTTATTTTTAGCAGCATTTTTTTGCCCCTGAACAGGAAGCTCCTCCAACAGTAAATATCACTTCCTCCTTGTTCTCCTTCTCCTCCTCCTCCTCCTGTCTCATCTTAATGCGCTCCAGAACATGTTTATAGCATATTAGGTCTGTCTGCAGGTGTTTCTGCTCAGGAGGTAAAACTTGCTGTGTGTACTGTCTGGGACTGTGCAGACAACAATGGGATGAGTGTGTGTTTGTACGTGTGCGAGTGTGACTAAGACAATTGATCTCAGGGCAGTTTCCTCTGCCTTTCATTAGTATTGTTACTGGTAAGAGGAGACATTCCACATAAAGGAAGTGACACACGGTTTTAATGCTGTTTTGATCTCTACTGTAAACTCACGTCATACCCCAGCGTATAGTTCAAACACACATATTCACACACTCATATTTCATAAGCTACACAAACTCCAGTGTCTTTGTTTCTACTTTCCAGGATGGTGTGTGATGTTAAAAAAAATACAGATTAATGTATATTTTGGTTTCGGAACCAGAATTTCCTGTATGCAACTCTAGTAAATCCCATTTTCATTGCGAGCTACTTTTATAAATAGAAAATACAAAGTGAAGACAAGACATATAAATACTGGTAGCATATTTTTTCAAACAATCACATTGCAGCATGAAACCCCCGTATCCCAACATTTATCTTTGTTTAAAGAAATATTTTATATGAAATATACTTATCTATCATTTTACATATGTTTTAATTTTACAAAACCTAAAAAAGTCAAACTCAGAAACATATGAATAGACCCATATTTTGGATTAGCTCAAGTAGATTCTGAATTCTGGATATTTTATTGAAAACCAAAGCAGCCTGTCATCTAGAATTCATCAAAAAAAAAAAAAAAAAAANAAAAAAAAAAAAAAAAAATCAGTTAGATTCATAACCGTTGCTGCAGGGGTACAGCACTAAATTCTTTTTTGCATGATCAATGTCCACACATGGCTGTTTTATCTACCACTATTCCCATCATCAGAAGTCATCGCTCCCTAACCAGCAGACAGTAGAGATGCTGCTTTATTTATAATATTACATCGACAGACTGCTCCTGCTGAGCTACAGTGCCAGAGCTCAAGCTGTGCTTTGAAGTAAATGTTTGATGATGTGAATGTATGATGTTCTTTCAGGTTTTCAGCTGTGGATTTACTGTTAACTTTTTTCTTTTCTTGATACAGAAAAATGTTTTCAGGATGCCATTTTTTTTTTTTTTTTTTTTTTACAAAGATTATGATGAACTTGGAGAAACATTACCTGAGTGAATCTTTCATAGTCCACCAAGGCACCAAGTCAAAGATCACTGAAGTCACTGATAGATCCATGTTTGTGCTCTTACTGCTCAATTATCAAATCTCGTAGGCATATGTACCAGTGCTAATGTGCAGATTCTCAGAGATTTGACCTGGCAGCGCTTGTTTGCACCTGCAACAGCCAGCTAGCACTTCCTCTGTCCCTTTGCTGTCTGAACCCAGCCAGCTCCTCGGCAGTGTGTACCCTCTTTCATCCTCCCCTCTCTTCTCCTGCCGCTTTCATCAATCCACCTCCGCTGTGTCCCTGCCAGTTCACACTCTGTCGTACTTAAAAGGGGTGAGACATGGTGACCTGTGCCAGCCACAGTCGTTTCAGCCAAGGTGCCAATGTGAGGAATAGCTGTTGTCTTATGGATGATGGAATTTCCTTAGCTAAGCGGCAGCTATATGAGAGTTTAGCACAATAAGGGACTTTATATTCTGGGAACTGTAGCTGCAGTGAGGATGTTCTGTACCTTTCTGCTCTACAGCCCAGATAAATATGCTTTATTGACACAGGAAGTAGAGAGAAAGGGAACACCCACTGCAACTTAGTGGAAATCTAACGCTAAAACTGGAGTAGTCAGTTTCAAAACTATTGCTCTCCGTCAGTCTTATTTCTCCCACTTCCAGCAGAGGCCAGGTCTCACCCCAGCTCAGTAGTCTGTGCAAAGGAAATCTGAGCCAAGCAGTAGGCTTTAGATGCTGAAAGAGAGACGGTTAAACTAAGCTCCCATGTTGAAGACATCAGGGAATGAGGCCCATGGCTACAGCTCCTGGTTCCTGGCAGGAGATCCCCCTATAAAGCTGGCCTATTAAAATGCTCCTCCTTCCCTGAGGAATCATTGTAGTTAATCAGAACCAGAGCTCTGGATGGAACCACTTGCTAAATACTCAGACCACACTGTGCTGGTCCTGGATAGTGGAGCTCAAAGTTCCCACCAAAACCCCCACAGTGGAGTTCATTCTTCCCACTAACCCATGTACTGTGAATGTACGTGTATTGAAACCGGCATCATCAGTCTTAGCAATGTGCACAGAACTGCTGCTATAATGAACCACACATGGCTGTGCTGCTGGAATATAATTTAGTAGCCCTCAGTTGTTTGCTCCATGTCGTATGTGACTGGGTTGCATAACAGTCCTCCACTCTGGTCTGTGTTTTGTTTCATTTATGCATGCGTGTGGGTGTCAACTTTGAGATTGGTCCTGCACCCTCAGTGGTTCAGGTCTGTTTAAAAAAAAAAAAAAAAAAAATCCAGCTCCTGCTCACTTTTAACCAGGGTTTAAGCTACTAAAAAGTCACATGCCCTGTGTCTTTTCATCAAAAGTAGATGATGAATGAATGATGGATCATCAGTCAGCCTAAACTCTTCCTCTCCCTCCAACTAGTATAGGTTTGAGGCGTGTATATGTGCTTGCACTTAGCAGTGCTATAGGAATGATTCACCCTGTTCATGTCTGTCCGGTCGAGGCCAGAGGCCAACAGGGCTCTTGGACATGGGCAGGAAGCCTCTGGACCTCCCCAGGATATAGCTGTCAGCTGATCCCCCTCTGGGAGGGGATGGAGATGGGAGGAAAGCAGAAGGGAGGGAGAGGAAGGGGAATTGGCACGTGTGGATGGGACAGGAGAGTGGGAGAGTGGGGGTTGGGGGCTCTCAGGGAAGCTGGCTGACAGTGACATTGGGAAGGTCTGTTATAGGGATAAACGAGCCCACATTGCTCCCTCCCTCTCCCTCTCTCTCTCTCTCCCTCTCCATCTCTCCCTCCACCCTGCCTGCTCACCCTTCAAGAGCTGATTTGCAGCTGTGGATGCCTCCTGTAATGCTTTTAAGAGCAGAAAGGCCAAGTGGAGTGATACAGAACCCGTGCACACGTGTCCTGTGTGTGTCTGTATTTTTCCAGGTTCTCCATATGCCTGTGAATGTCATTGGTTTTAGCACGTGAGTTTATTATAGCAATAAAACAGTGTACATGACAGTTACCCCCAGTCCTTTAGAGATGGACACCTCTTTGCTATTAATAGATCGAGCTCGGTATATGGGTTCCAAAAGTTAACACAGTCACTTCCTGCTGTTTTTAACGCCTCTGTGTGATACAGCTAGATGATCTTTCTCCTGTAACCATGCTCAGTCACCTGGAAAAGCAATGCAGACACAGGATAGCCACCATTCCTGCCTCACAAAACACGCAAGTGAGGTTACAACTGGCCAAACTGAACTGATGCCTCTGTGAAATGGAGTCCAGATCTTTTGCTGACTGTCTTTGAACTGGTCCAACAGATGCTGAAGTTGACAGCCAAGGGAATACTGTGAACTGAAATGCTTTGTCTCACAATGTGATGTGATATTGACTGAAGACCTAGTTTCTGTATGTGAGAAATGGAACAGATCATTCTGGACAGCATTCTTTAGTCAGTGTCTCATTTCAAGTCAGCTGTATTAACGGTGTTTTTTTTTTTTTTTTTTTTTTTTNTTCTCTCTCTCTCTCTCTCTCTCTCTCTCTCTCTCTCTGCCCTGCATGAATTGTGTTTAGGAAACAGAGAGAACAGGAAAGGCAGAGCAGGCAGGGAAGAATAGAGGGATATCCCCTTACAGGGTTCCCTCCTTTTTCCTCCAGGATAGAGGGGGTGAGAACTTTCGGAAAGGGTGTGGTGGGGGGCGGGTGGGTCAGGCACACCACCTCTCTACATGCATAAACGCACATGCACCTGAGCGTGCACACACACTCAAATATTCTGAAGCTCTTAACACAACCATGCATGACTCACTGTGAGGCCTGCCTTCATGCTCTCTCTCCCCTCCATATTTCTGAGTGAGTGTGTGTGTGTGTGTGTGTGTGTGTGTGTGTGTGTGTGTGTGTGTGTGTGGTGAGAGACCCTCAGATTAGCCCTATGTGGCCCAGATTACAACAAGATCAGTGCTGACACATATTACACCAGCCTGCGAACCATTAGTGATAGTGGGCTGTGGCCAGCCTGGGCTTTAGGGCTTAAAACCCCATTTAATTACACTTCAGTAGGCAAGAAAAGTACAGGAACACAAGCCGTTATCTGCAACACTTTTGCAAGCTTCATGCATACAGTGCTGAAGTGTAAAAACCTTTGTGGGGGAACCTTTGTTTTGTTGGTTGGAGTTTAAAGATGTAGTTCATCAGCACTGAGTCACATTTTTTGTCTCCATGGTATAAATGACAAACAAATGTGGCATTTGTGGGCTGTTTTACACTCATGCATCCACCTAGTGGCAGCAGCTGGAACTTCCATCAGAGAATAAATCCATTTACAGAGAGAATAAATCTTTTAAAATGTTCTCTTGTTTTATCTTTTTTTCCCCCCAGTAATTTATAATGATGATATCATATGATATCATAACTGACAGTTTGTTTTTTGTATTTTTTTCAAGGTGCCACCAGGGACATTGGCTCAGCCCTGACAAGGATGTGTATGCGACATCGCAGCATTGAGACAAAATTACGCCACTTCACCAAGTAAATGTCACCTGTGTTTTTTTTTTTCCTCCGCTGCATTTTTCTTTCTTTTTCTTTTTTGTTTCCCTATGGAGAGTATTTCATAACAGCTCATATGTGACCTTCCTCTTATTCTGCCCCTCTTCACTGAGTGTTTTTGGCCTATAGATAAACAACTGTGTGTCAATGTGTCTCATTCTCTGACTCTCTCCTCTCATGTTGTCTCTCCTCATCTGTGCAGTACTCTTATGGAAGGCCTTGTTACACCACTCCAGGACAGGATAGAGGAATGGAAGAAGACAGCCAATCAGCTGGACAAAGACCATGCCAAAGGTGAATAAACAGGAAACACAAAATTGTGAAAAAGAGATTAAAAAAACATGTATAGTCACTTTTTTTGGATGACTACTGAGACATTATTTTTATTAAGTGAACAGAAATTTATAAATGATTTTACTTGCTCTCTGCAGAATACAAGCGATCTCGTCAGGAAATCAAAAGGAAGTCGCTGGATACCATGAAACTACAGAAAAAAGCCAGAAAAGGTGAGAAAAACTCCCCAGTAACAAGAACTTATCAGACACGTTGTTAAAGAGCATATTTACACCAAAACTCCAGGGCTACTTTCTGCCTGCTGGTCTCTTATCTGGGTGAGTTTGAAATGGCGCCATCTAAACTATAGAGACAGAAACGATATCTCAACCAAAACCAAATAGCTAAACGTCAGCTCCTATCTTATAAATAAAATAAATTATTTTCCCTCCCAGCTATGCATGCAGTAGCCCCTACCACTGTTGTTTGAGGCTGTTATTTTTATACATGGCTTCCAGCAGTTGTATGGACTAATCATAGATGCAATGTGCCCTGTTTGATAACTCTAACATTGCCTCTTCTTCTGTCCTCCCCTCCCCCTGCCAAACCCTGCAAACCCCTCTTCTGTTACTTTCTGGCTATTTCTCTGGCTGTAGAGCTTCTAGGTATGTTTGCTGTGCTTTTGCTAAGATCATTCAACTAGAATGATATGAAATCTTTTCCAAATCATCATCATCATCATCATCATCTTTATGGTCACCCTGTTCATGATTAGCTTTTGAAAACCTCAAGCCTTAGCATTTTCTTTAAATTTCACTTATTTAAAGAAAGCACTGATTGGAAATATTGTAAAATTCTGTTTTGTTTTCCTGAAAACGGTGCAGGTTCTTGTTCTAGTTTCTTGATGTTCTTGATAGCTTGAGTGACTAATTTTTAGAAATACCTCTGTGTAAATTGTTTTGCGAGTCAATCATTCTGCAGGATAATAGAAGCTTTTCTCTGATGTAAACTGACATTTGCCTCCTATAATGACAGCTTGACACAGCAGCAGCAGCAGTCGTCTTGTCCTACCAGACTTAAAGCCTGGTTTTTAATAGCATTTTAAGTGCTTCACTCAGATCCTAATTAGTTTTTTCAAATTAATTAATGCTTTGTTAAAGGCAGATGCACTGGAAAGGCAAACATTTACATTGAAACACAACACAAAAATGCTAAGAGGAAAGGGTTTTCAACAACTTTTTTGTAAATCATGGCATCAGAGCAACATATAATTTAGAGTCTTAGTTGTCATCTTCATGTCTTTTCATTGTTTGCTTTCCTTTATCCATCATCCAATTTTGCTGTCTTTAATAGCTGAATCACTTTTGATATTGTACAATAGCCTGCCTGTGCTTTAATAACATCTATTTCAGGACCTTAAAGGATCATACCGGTAGTTTTGCATGTTTTTAATAAATAAAAATCCTCAGTATACGATACTGACAACCATTTTCCAAACATAAAACCATGTTTTAGTTTTCCTGTTATTTTACCAAATCCACTAATCTTTCAAAAATCAAATGTTCAGGTGATAAAAATCAGTATTTTGCATGATAACACACACACACACGAATGTAGAAGACATGGTTGTTTTAATTTCTCTGGTAAAAGCACTTAACTTTAATTAAGTAACTTGAACAAAAAATAAAATGTGGTTCGCTGTGATGGATTACCGATCTGAAGCAAGTTTTAAGTCTCTACAAGCTCATTTTTTTAATAGCATACTGGAATGAACTGAAAGCAATAACAGTCTGAAAGGTTGGAAAAACCATTTGAAAGCGTACTGCTGAAGCAGTACGCTTTCAAATAGTTGGCATTAACATTGGCAGTAACATAACGTGTATGCTGATAGTATTTATTGGGCTTTAAACATGCTAAAGCACTGGTATGCTCCTTTAAGTTGCCATCAATTACGCTGTGCATTATCTCTTCATCTCAGTGATCAGGATTCAGTGTCTCATTCCCATGTACATGAACCATTTGAGTGGAAAGTTTGCCAGTGTATTGACCTCTAGTACAAAAGCAATTTATCACTGAATGCTCAAATCATCTCTCACTTTTACTCTTTCATCTGCCCTAAACTCTGCACTCTGTTTCCTTCACATCACCCCCCCACCCCCTATTATCACCTCCCCTCTCAAATTTTCAATATCTTTCTGTTCTCTGACTTTCAACCTCTTTTGTCCATCTTTTCTCAACTCTCTACACTCATGTCCTCTCTCATGCTTTCCTCTTCCTTTCTTTTTCCTTTTTCTTCTTTCTTTTTTGCTTCTTTCTGTTCTTTTTTCTTTTTCTTTTCTCTTCTTTCTTTCTTCTTTTTTCTCCTTGCTTCTTTTTTCTTTCCTTTTCTTTTTTCTCTTTTTCTTATTTTCTTCTTTTTTATCTTTTTATCTTTTTCTTCTTTTCTTCTTTTTGCTTTTTCTTTTTTCTTCTTTTCTTTTTCCTTTTCCCTTTTCTTCTCTTCTCTTTTCTCTTTTTTCCCTTTTCTTCTTTTTTCTCTCTTAAAATCTCTTCTTTCTTTTTCTCTTTTCTTTCTTCTTCCTCTTCTCTTTTTTCTTTTCTTTCTTTTTTCCTTCTTTCTTTCTTTTTTCTTCTTTGTTTCTCTTCTCTTTTTTCTTCTCTTTTTCTTTCTCCCTTTTTCTCTCTCTACTTTTTTCTCTCTTTTCTTTTTCCTTCTTTTTTTGTTTTTCTTCTTTTCTTTCTCTTTTTCTCTTCTCTTTTCTTTCTTTTTCTTCCTCTTTTCTCTTCTTTCCTTCCTCCCCTCACCTGTCTGTGCTTTGACCTTGCTTTTCACAGGCCGAGGAAACCTGCGCCCTCAGCTGGACAGCGCTATGCAGGACGTCAGTGACTTGTACCTGCTGATGGAGGAAACAGAGAAGCAGGCCGTGCGCAGAGCCCTCCTGGAAGAGAGGGGGCGCTACTGCACATTCATCAACCTACTGCAGCCTGTGGTGGTGAGGAATATTCAGTATTTGTATACCTAAAGCTATAAAATATGAGCGGAATTGTGACATAATAATACAATTCACTTTCTACTAGATGTTTAAATTTCATCCCATTTCTCCCCAGAATGTAGAGATTGCCATGTTGGGAGAGATAACGCATTTACAGGCCATTGTTGATGACCTCACAGTTCTGACTGAAGACCCACATAAACTGCCACCAGCCAGTGAGCAGGTAATAATGGATGAATATGCTGAAACATTTGGGCAAATACAGTAAATATTTCTAGAATCGGTCCCCATACATTTATCATTTGAGGGATTAAATGGGGAATCCACCAGTTTAAAGTATCAAATTTAGCTTTTATGGGGAGCACTAATTGGCATGTGAAAGCAACTTCATGTAGGCTTTTGTGGCTTTAAAATTCAATGTTTTGCCTGGAAACACATATATGGAATGTAGAAGTCACAGTTGTTTTTTAATTTTAATTTAATTTCTCGGTAAAAGCAGTCTTCTCTCCTGAGTCTATATTCCCCCATACATTTCCTTTTCATGCAGCTCTGTATTGGACTGGTTAAATTAAGTAACTTCGACAAGAATAACATTTGGTTCACTGTAATGGATTACCTATCTCAAGCATGTTTCAAGTCTCTACAAAATGTTTTTTTTTTTTTTTTTTTTTTTTTTTTTTTTTTTTTTTTTTTTTTTTTTTNTTTTTTTTTTTTTTTGAAAATGGTTAGCAGTAATGTAACTTGTATGTGGGTTGTATTTATTGGGCTCAAACATACAAAAATCACTGGCATGCTCCTTTAAGATCTAATTCTACAAGCAGACTCTTACATTACTTCACCATATGTTCACATGTTTATTAGGAAATGGCAGGCAAACATTTCCTGTGATAATATTTTGCTAAACTTTTCTTCCTTGTTTTCACTTTATGATCACAACATGAACCTGACTTATTTTGCCAAGTGCTTGTCCTTTCAGCTGGAAGTCTTTTTGGAATAACAAGCGGAGAGACAGCCATTCAAAACCTGTTTCGGTTTTTCTTTATCCCATGTGAAGCTAATCTTCCTCTTGTCCACTGTGTCCCTGTATCATGTGACACCTCAGGTGATCCGTGACCTGAAAGGCTCCGACTACAGCTGGTCCTACCAGACCCCTCCCTCCTCCCCCAGCAGCAATGGTTCCAGAAAGAGCAGCATGTGCAGGTATAACTCCNACACACACACACACTTTATTCTTTGTACTGTGTGTTCTGTTTGCAGTGTGTGCTGTGTAAGTTGTGATTCATATTTTGCGTGGTGCGTCCAGTTGTTGATGCTGGTTTTGTTGATGCTGGCTCTGAGCTCATTGTAACGTTCTACCAAACACAAACTCGTTCCCGTTTCCCAGCCCTCAAATAAAAAGCAAAGGAATGAAATATTTCAAGGTCTGACCGTTCGCAGACACATAAAGGAACAGGTGGCTCGTCCTGTGCCAGCTAGCTGATATCTCAGGTGCAGCAGTACCGCGCCAACTTCTTAACTCTTGCTTTTGGCAGCCTTACAGTTCTCTTGCACATACATTTCCAAAGCATCAAACACACAAGCTTACATTTCAACTCAAAATACACCTTTCAGAAGGGTAGTGGTGATATTTCAACAATTTTTGTATGTGTGAGTGAGTCCAAGGCACAGGCTATTTCTGGAACCAGGGCTTCTCTTTACAAAATGACACCAGAAACATTGTGCACAAGTTCAGTTCAGCTTATCTGCTAGCTTTCCTGAAGGTTTTACAGGTCAAGGTCATTGAATTTTGTTCAGTTGTGGTAAAAAAAATTAATATCACACAATTCGGTGTCAGGGCTTTTACTTTGCAACAAGAAGATACATTAAGAAAGATGGAGGGATGATGAGGTGTGAGCAGAAAGGAAGAAGGAAGAGGAAACTTAGACTGAGAAAGAGGGCTCAAGGATTATTCTGAGCCTTTTTTCTAATCAGAGATCATTTAAATTATTTTATCTGTCATATTTGAACATCAAAGAAAAGTCTGACTCATCTCAGAGAGGATAAAAAACTAGGAGGATGAAGAGGAATGATAGCAGTGTAATATTCCAGAGGGAGAGGGAGGAGGAAGCCAAGCAGAAGAGCAGTACAAGGAGGGATGTCAGAAGCACAAGTTGCACATTTAAAACCGTGTAGGTGACAAAAGGAGCAACACCAGGTGGGAGTAAATGAGACACACAAAAAAAGAGAAAGAAAGGAAGAAGACAGCTGGTAATGCTGAAGGAAAGAAAAATCAAAGAGTGGATCATTTTCCAGTGCTCTTTGATGCTCCAAAATTGGAAGAAAGACATCACTGAGAATCGATGCGTAGTCGCACGAATGTTTGACTCATGCCTTCATGTTTTATTTGAGTGATAAATTTTTAATTGAGATATTTTTGCCATGGAATTATGAAACAAATTTGCACAAAAAGGATTTTGATGGCAGATAAATGCACATGAATTGCTGTTTACACTGATGTTATATCCTGGGAACAGTCTTCTCCAGATGCCCTCGGCCGGCGCTCATCGACTCAGCAGTGTCTCCTCCCATGACTCAGGCTTCATCTCCCAGGATGCCAACAACCACTCCAAACCCCCGTCACCCATGCCCTCTGACATCACCAGCCAGGTAACAACCTCCACCAAGAAGTCACTTTTAATCTTTGATCAGGACACAAAGCCAGGCTAAGCTCCCTACTAGCTCCCTTGACGCCTCAGACAATAAAGCTGCAGGGCAGAAAGATACAACAGCAAAAATACTACTTTGTTGCCACAGTAGATCTAATTTTCTTGTTTTTCACTACAATTCATTCCTATCTGGTACCTTCAGGCTGACCTGAGATATATATTTTTCATTTTTCTTTCATTTCACACATAAACCCACAGTCTGAACAGGAGTCTGGTAGCCAAACTCACAGAGCTCTTAGTTTGTTTTTTTTTTTTATTAACTGCTGNACAGGAGTCTGGTAGCCAAACTCACAGAGCTCTTAGTTTGTTTTTTTTTTTTATTAACTGCTGCAATGGAGCTTTATCAGTTCAGAAATGTGGAATTTTCATCCCCTAAGGACTGATAAAGTTATTCTTCTCTCACAGCCTGTATGGACTGCAGTAGAAAACACACCAAACAGCAGCACACCAACTGATGCAATGTTCTTTCCTGAATAAATGATCTTACAAGCTACTTTATTTTTCATGTCGACTATGGCCTAAAGATCTCCTTAGAGAACCAAACACCTCCCTCTTCCTAAAACTCACCATCGCTTTCTCCAACTCTCTCCCGCTTTCTGCGCATCTCTNTCCACTGTTTCTTATTCCATCTTTCACTTTCCTTCAGAAATCAACAAGCTCAGCCTCCTCTGAGGCTTCTGAAACCTGCCAGTCTGTCAGCGAGTGCAACTCTCCCACAGCGGTTAGTACTGCATGTCAACACATTTCGTTGAAGCTCACTTTGCTGGACGCTCGTACAAAAACGTGTGCATATAAACACTGATGTATGTTTCGCTCATTGTTATCTGTAGCTTAAAAAGCCCCGTGGGTGCTTTATGACAGCCTCAGTATGATTTGACAAGGCCTGTTTAAGGGTTTTGAGCACTCTGACTCAGACTTGTCTGTCCATTCCGCAGTTTGGTTCATGCTCATCCTTTGGTACCTTCCGCCCTGCTTTCTCTCACACTGGCACCATCAGGCCTCTCTCTATCATACTTCCTGCGTCCCCCACATTTAACCACTCCCCTGGATCCAACACCCCCTCACCCACATCAAAGGTTCCTATCTGGAAGGTTTGTTTTTGTTTGCAATTTTACGTTTTGTTTTATTTTTTTTTTCATATCTTTGTCGCTTCTTTGCTTCTTGGTTTTTATTGCCCATATCAAGCAGTCTACAGATTAACCTCACAATCACCATTTGCCATTGATCACACTCAGTTTTCCAATCTTTCCACATAAAGATATGCTAAATTCATAACACACTGACGTAGCCTACTGCAGTCTGCCCACAATCTACTTTGACATCTAACAGTTCATGAGCCAAAACAGCAGCTTCCGTTTTGTAACAAATGGAAGCCTGTACAACTATCGGACGGCAAAAATGAAATACGCTGCTGGGAGACAGTCTCATTGTTACACTTACTGCCACAGGATTGGGCCAAATCGAATTCCTGTGAGTTATCGTTGGTCAGCACTCTGCAGCGTAGAAGAGAATCTTTGGATAGGATGAGAGAACTGGAAGCTCCGCCGAGCCCACAGGGGTATTCTGGGCTGCAACCAGATGATCCACACCGGTCCAGAATTGGTCCAGCAGCCACTGCAGCCAAGGTAATCTTGGATTTAAAAAAAAAAAAAAAAATCAGAATACACATTTGTATTTCCTGGAAATGACACTGCATTGAATTGTGTATCTTTGCGTGTTTGTGTGCGTGTGTGCTTCAGCATGGTGAGCCCATCTCTCCAGCAGCTACCAGCCTGGCCATGGTTCTGACCAGAGGCCTGAGCATGGAGCAGCAGAAGAGCAGCAGAGACTCGCTGCAGTATTCCAGCGGCTACAGCACCCAGACCAACACCCCATCCTGCTCCGAGGACACCATACCCTCACAAGGTAACACTGCCCTGTTGGCTGCACACACCTTCAGGCTAAAGCAACCACATGGATGCTTTGAATTTCTTTGTGTTTTTCCAAGTAGTTTGCATTTGAAAATGTACTCCCTTGTGTAATTTGGAAATGGTTGTACTTGTTGCGTTGTAGAGTCCTGATTTCTCAAATTTATTCTGTAGCTGTAAGATGAACAGCTGTTTGAAAATGCTCGTTAAAATACAATTTTTTTTTTTTTTTTNAATTTTTTTTTTTTTTGTGTACGTGTGATATACTTGAGAAGGAAAACGGAAATTCATAACGTCTCGTCACTTTTAGGTTCTGATTATGAGTGCTACTCTCTTAATGGGGATGCAGACAGCGAAGGACAGGCAGACTTTGACAAGTCCTCCACCATCCCTCGCCACAGCAACATTGCTCAGAGCTACCGACGCATGATCCAAACCAAGAGGCCTGCTAGCACAGCAGGATTGCCTGCCGGTAAGTCTCCTCAGGGTTCTCCAAACAGTTCTGGAACCATCGCCTCAGGAACAGCCACTATTCGCAGGACGCCATCCTCTAAAACTGGGGTGAAACGCACACCATCCACATCTGGCCCCATTCCCATTCGCCCCCCCATCGTCCCCGTTAAGACACCTACAGTCCCGGACTCTCCGGGTTATGCCAGCCTGACCCAGCAGCGTTTGGGCAGCGAGGAGTTTCTTTATGGTGATGACCCATCTGCTAGTGACTACACGAGGGATTCTCCCAAGCGGATGAGTCTGCCGGACACAGCTTGGGGCTGTGGAGGAGGGCTGGACAGGACTGTTTATGTCCAGCAGGCTGCTGCCATGGCTGTCCACAGCACTGAGGAGGATCCTCTGCTTGCTGCCAACCGCCATAGCCTGGTGGAGAAGATAGGCGAGCTGGCAGCCAGTGCCCATGCCCTGGGTGAGGGTCAGTTCCCCTTCCCCTGCTTGCTGCCAGCAGATCTGGCTCAGGCTGCGCCCCAAGAACCATCGCCTGTGCCGCAGGATGATGTGGACATGCTGGTGTCTATACGCAGGGGGGTAAAGCTCCGCAAGACACTGACTGATGACAGGTCGGCTCCCAGGATCCTGCGGTAGCTGAGGGAGAAGCAGGCTGCAGTGCAGCATCTACGTTCTTCTGATTTAAAACCTGAAGCTTTGTATTGAAATGCAAAAGCACTCATGTAATACATGAACTAAGGCACAAGTAACAATTGTGAGGTAACGTGTTGAATGAAGGCCAGTTGATAAAATAAATGTACAGAGGATGAAAATGACTGACCACAGACAGCCATTTCATGTCATGTATGTATTGCGTACGTACAAAGTACCCTATATTTTTGGTCTTATGATTTTTTGGTTTGTTTTGTGTGTGGCTTTGTGTGGCTGTACATCTCTGTCCCCTTTGTGAGCAGTTGTTCAGCCCAAATTTTCCCTTTAGATCCAGCAATGAGAAATCACTGCTGTAGGGATTGAATGCTCTGTGTCTTTGTTCTTGCTCTTATGATTATTATAATATTGTGCGTTTCTTAACCTGTCAGTGGGTTGAAGTGCTCTGTGAGCCTGTACATATGTTGTGTTTCTCATCATTGTACACCGTAATATTGTTTTGTTTCATAAGCTGAAGGGCAACTGTGTAAGTCATGTAAAATAGAAGCAATATGGCAGTGTTTTTATTGCTGTACTGTCAATATATTCTGCAATTAAACTGGCCTTTTTACCATTAAATGTCTTGACTTTCTTTGTAAGAAAATGTGATATCCACATATGGTCGCCAGGAATGTAAATCCCCTGTTAAAATACCTGCATAATGCCATCAAATTATTGATACTGTGTAAAGTATCAGAGTTTTTTTTTTATTTTTGCAGCTTTCTGTTACAGCACTTTTAATTTTCCGGTGTTATTTTTAGTTCGCTATATGTTGCACACATTAAATTCTTTGAGAATGAGTTTTCAAGACTGCAATCCACTGAAAAGGCAGATGAGGGCATCAGAGACCCTTTACTGTGGCCAAGCTCAGTGTCACCAAGAGGAATAGTGACAGAGGGTGTGTCAGTAAGGGAATGTCAGTTTGGCAAGATGGATGATAAGTGGGATAAAAGAAGAGAACCACATATGTACGTTTCACAGGATGAAGAATGTAGCTAAAAAACAGCCTAACACACACATTTAGCATATTATGTTCCTCTGTGGACATGAAAGTATATCATGAATGGCCAAAATATAGCTCCCATAAATGTTATCACGTATTTCCAGTCCTCCTCAATCTATATTTTGTAGCCTATTTTTTGAAACACAGACTGTCTCCTAAATATATTTAGAAGTAGGCTATGTGAAATGTATTTTCCCATGGGATGCAGTTGAGAAAATCCCCCTAATTAGGCTTAAAACGAGTGGTGCTGGTGGAAAAACAAATCTTATATTAAGTGTAAAAAGCTTTTCCCCCTGGACAGCAGTGATGAACCGCATGGCCGTTTGTCTGGATGAGGGGCCGCTATCGGAAGCTTCTGTATGATGTATGAGCACAACATCCATTTAGGGCTGCAGTTATTAAGAATTCAGTTAGCAGTGTTGTCTGAGCAAACAAACAATAGAGTCTATAGAAATAAGACAGAGCTGCGTGAGAGAGAGAGAGAGAGAGAGAGAGAGAATGGGGAGATAAAATGGGCCTATTTTAATCTCAGTGACACTGAGTCATCACTGGAAAATGTCAGCGATTTGTGAGGAAAAATTGCAGCTCACAAGCGTGAATTAAAGCAGACAATAAAGAATCAGGCACTTGGATCTGTAATCATCCAAACCCGAGTGAATTTGGGTTTGGAGTTCACCTGTATTTCATATAGGAAATGCTGCAGGACTACCAAGTCTGAAATAGTGCTGATTAGTCTGCTCGACTCGGCAGGTTCTACAATATATTTCACATTCTCCCCAAATAGTTTTGTCATAATTCTCTCAGCCTCTTAAATAGCACATTATTGAATTTACACTATTAGTTCATAGCATTCGTTAGTTCATTGAACTGGGCGAGTAATAGAAACTCACCTAATGGCTGAGACTTGGTGGATAATTAACTGAGAAATGAATTGGGGAGTTTCGTTGTGTATCAGAGGTAATGTTCTAACTGTTTCAAAGAACATTTTTAATGCCTATTTTATGAATCTCACCTTTTAGTCAGGCAAAATGAGAGAGAGAGAGAGCTATACTGATTTTTATTTTAATTTTCAATGATATCTTCTGTGGCTTTTGTTAACGTGAGAAATCTTTTGACATGCCAATAGAAGTCATGATTGTTTGGGGCTAAAACGAGATACAGCTCCAATCTGTGTTCATTTCTGTGCTAATCACTGAGGAGCCCCAGGCTGCCCGAATCAGAATGTAGATATTATAAAACAGCTTCTTAGTCAAGATGTGGCCCTGGAGTTATGAGGCTTTTCTTTTTCTTTTCTTTTTTTTTTTTAAATCAAACCAACAAGCCATGTATTAATCATGAATTTATTTTTGGCTTCTTCCTTCAAAGTGGCAACTGTTATTCTCATTTTTTATGCTTCATCAGTCTTTCAATGAGCAAAAGTCAGCTTATGAGCTCTAAGTAAAGGGTGATGCGACACTCTGGTTTTTCCAGTGTTTTAAAACCTGGTGGTAACTCCTCTTCAGAATTTTTGGTGAAGGTAAAATCTGAACTTGGTTACATGCCTTCCTCCATATTTAATATCTCTATTAATACACATGAACGTTGCCACATCGCCACTTAAATAGTAGCAGGTGGATGGAGCCTTAAGGGGATCACAGATCAAATCTAATTAGCTGTAGCTAACACATGAGGAGAACGTCTTTATATTTATCCAGCTCCTCTAACTGCTTTTTGCCTTCAGGTTTTGTTAAGGGAGAAGGTCCTGAGGGGGACATATACATAGCAACGCTACAGTGAATGACACTACAGAGCTGCTGCAGATTGGTGTCATGGTGTTTCCTGAAATGGCACGTTGCAGCTCTTCTGCAGGAGTCTGTGGGGTAGAGTTTCCATAAATGTTCACTCTTAACTGTTCACAGATGAATAGCTAGCACCGAGCTGGATGCTTAGTCATCTATTTTAATTGTCCTGCCATTCTTTAATACACCTGCCTGTTCCAGCCAATTATTTCATTGGATTCAGCCCAGCAGCTTATTTCAAGACATTTTTAACAGCCAACTACTGGCATAAACTGCACATTAACTGATGTTAGTGCCAAATCCCCTTAACCCTATGTTCCATCATTTCCTTCTTTACCATGCTTTGACAGGAAAAATAGTAGACAGACTTACAGAACATACAAGTTTAATTATGAGACCCTCTGGCCCCAAATCCCATCATCCCTTGTCTCTGAGGAATGCATAGACTAAGGTAGGATGTTTTAAAGGCTGCCAAGGCTACAACCTTTCTCTTTCACAAGCTAAGCCTGCTTCTGTTTGACTGAAGGGAATAGTATTGGTCAATTATTTATTAAGTAAGCATGAAGCTTTCTAATGTTCATTGGCTGCTTTCTGCCCTGCAGCTCTCGACTATCTCTTAGAGAGGAGGGATGATGAGACAGTTGCATGATTTTTTAATTCTTTACAGCTTTGTTGTCTCTATGTGGTGTGCGTTGGTGTTTCATCTCAGGCAGATAACCGCTGAAACCCTCAAGTAAACCATTCCTCACACTATGGCCTGGCCTGCTGATTGCATTAGCCTGTGAAACTGCTATCTCACTTGTTGGCAGTCATGGTGAATTTCAGCATGTGAGACAGCACGATAAAAGACAGGATTTGATTTGCATTCACGAAGCACTTAGAAAGTTCAAAGAGAAGTTACAGAGCGGAGCACAATATGGACAATTCAGACAAAAAAAGGTTATGGCCATTTTAGCTTCGCCTTAAATGGCAATGCTTGTGCTGACTCTATGTTTACATTTGTTCACCATCAAATGGCTCTGTTGTCATATATTGGTTCCTGTAGTTCACATCTCCTGAAATGCCATTTCCTGCTCAGGTCAGAGAGATTGTAAAAACACCGGTGAGTGTGGGATTGCTCATGTGTCAGGGTGACACACGCTCTCAGTTTATGCCACATAAAAGGATATAGCTATCAGCCAATATGAGCATTGTGCTCCAGCTGCAGGCTGTGATTCAAAATTGTCTGGGGGCTCACTGCCAGTTACCAGAGTTATTGCCTGAAAAGAACAGTTTACCACTGAGATTGAATTCAGCTAAATTTACAGTGATGGATTGTGGTTTCAAATTGGTAAGGATCTTCAGCAGGGGTTTTGATGATTGATTTACAAAAATAGAGATGTGGCCTATATGAGGAAAGGAAAGTTGTGTAGCATTGATTTGAAGCATAAATCACACTCCATTACATTGAATATTGATCCATACATATCGAAAGTAAAGGTTGACGTGGCAAGCTAGAGAGTACAGCGGTGCTCTTGACTTATTTCCTGCCCTCTTTTAATGATTAAAGTCTTCCTATATGTACATTCATTCTTCTGACTTGCCACTGAGAGATGAGGGGAGCTGAAAGTGTGCANTTCCTATATGTACATTCATTCTTCTGACTTGCCACTGAGAGATGAGGGGAGCTGAAAGTGTGCAGTCTGTGGGAATTAGCAGTGGGCCACCTCAGGTTAGTTTGTGAGTGCTTTTGGTGCTTAGCGTGCGAGTAGGAGAGGAGAGGAGAGGAGAGGAGAGGAGAGGAGGAGCCATTGGGGTGACAGTGTTCTGAAGCTATAACATGTGCTGCAGATATATGGAGTTGCTCAGTGTGTGGGTCTGATAAGATGTTTACACAGCCTAGCTCACAGGACTTTAATTTACAGCATACTGATGTATTTCCAGTTTCTGATTGTTTCTTTCATACACAAAGATACACTCAAAAATAAAAGTATTGTGTAAACTTTTTTTTTTTTTTTTTTTNTTTTTTTTTTTTTTTTTTGGACCAAGTTTTTATCATTATTTATTAGAACATGGACATGTTGGAAATCATCACATTATAAAAAAGAACATGATAGCAACAAGCAAACAGATGAAACAATTAACCTACAAATAAAATGGAAAAAAAAGAAATGAAGCTGAGCCATTATTTAGATTCCTTTCAAGTCCAAATTTTAACCCATCAATCCTCAACTCCAAATTTCATTATTCCTTTATGTTCCCCTCCCAAATGACCATGGGTGATATATAGCAAACACAAACATATGTGTTTATGTACTTATTCCTTCCTCTTTTAACAAAAAACAGAGCCTGTTCCCAAGCCTTAACATGTCCTTGACTAGATTTATTAATTTTGGTAGCTGACATTCCATAGTTATAATATCCAACAAAAACAAATGACTAAACTACTCATTTATGGGAAGTAAATGAAGGGGTTAACAGCTCTGAGCAAGCATTGTTTAGCAGCTGTTCAGCAAGCCAGAGTTTTCGTTGATAATTTGTAAAGGTCAAAGAAGAATCGTCATTAAGAGGCATTATAAGGAGAACAGGGTAATTTGGCACTAAGTATTAAGGAAAGCTGGTTGTATAGTGGAAACTTTTGTCATGAAAAGTAGTTTTTAGATGCACAATGGACCTGAGATACAGCTCCTATGAACCAGCATAAACGTAGTTTCTGATACTTTAAGGGACAAAATTGACTCAATCATTATAGAGTTGTCACTTGCATTACTTCACTGCTTTTTTATGAAAGTATAGCTGCAGTAAATTAAAGTTTGGAGGAGCAGGAGGGTTTTGGGTTAAATTCTCCAGAGGCTGTGAGAACGTGATTAGGAACAGTGACTGACTGCTGCAGAAGTGTTCTTTTGCAAGGTTCCCTGCCTGCCTGACTGCAGACGGATGTTGAGATGATATTGGTTGTAGTGGGCAGAGCGTCGCTGGAAAAAGAGCAGACGTGTTCACTCGGCTTTCCGCGGACTGGGAGGGATGAGTGATTTTAGCTCCATCAACATTTCTTTAAGCTGGCAGCGGATTTGCGTGCGAATGTCATACAGCTGGAAAGCCGATTGATGAATCTGCACCGGCTCAACCTGACTGGGGAGCTTTGAGGCGGGGACCCCTCTGACCATCACACAGGGTGGGGTTCACCGAGAAGCCTCGTCCCCGTGCGCCGCCACGCCCCCGCGCTTGGCGCTGTCCGGTGCTCCGGTGCTGAACGCTGGGCACGATAGCAGCCAACTGCTTGCAGCGCTGAGGACTGGCTGTTCGCAACGGTGCTGCGTGGAGCCACCAGTCGGATCTCCCACGATGAAAAAAAAAGCTTAAAGTTCAGAGGAGTATCTCGAAAAGATAATATCATGGAAAAGTACGACGGAAATGTTTTCGAGGTGTTTTTCTTCTCTTTTTTGAGGATTTTCCTACAAAACCCCTGAGCCGCTCGGAGGTTCATAACTTGCCACCAACATGATTTGGAGTGTTTTGCTATTCTGCCTCCTGACATTGTTTGCTGGATATAAATCAGAGCAGCGACTGCCTTTCTTTCACGGGCATGTTTTTGAGAACTCACCGACCGCGTCAAAAGTGAACGGACTGAGCATTCCGGTGAGGCGCATCAACGCGCAAAAATGGTGCCCATTCCCCGGGATGCACTTGAAATTGTATGGAAACGGCAGCGAAGATTTCCGCCTCTTTATCCACCACAAGAGGGGGAATATATTACTAAAAACTTCCAGGGTTTTAGACAGAGAGGCTCGCTCAGAATACCTGCTGAGTGTCGGTCTGTGTTGCCAGACCTGCGGATCAGAGTCCGTTGTTTTCGATGTTGCGTCGGTAAAAGTGGACGTTTTGGATACCAACGATCACGAACCCACTTTTCGCAGTGCAGACACCGTCCACATAACTTTACACGACACCACCGCTCTCCGCAGCGTGGTTTACCGGCTGGAGGCTGTTGACGCAGACAGCGGCAAAAACGCAGAGTTAACATACATCTCCAAGCCCAAAAATGGCAGCTTCTATGTTGTTCCAAAAACAGGCGAAGTTTTGCTGGTTGACTCTATACTGGGGCTGCCCTTCAAAGTCCAGTTCTGTGTTTATGCCAGAGACCACGGATGGCCCCCCCTGACCAGTAAAGGTGTGCTGGTTACTATTGCTCCTCAAAGGTGGGCGATGCGTTCTGTTGAATTTTGGGGGTCGAGAAAGTCAGGACGGTCTCCCCGGGCATTGCTGGACGCTGACACCTTGATCTCCCTCAACGTGTCTGAAGATGCCAGCATTGGCTCGGTTATAACGAGCCTGAGTCCCACCAGGTTTCAGTCAGCCGCCTACGAGTTGATTTACCCGGAGTNGTTATAACGAGCCTGAGTCCCACCAGGTTTCAGTCAGCCGCCTACGAGTTGATTTACCCGGAGTCGGAGAGGTCTCCTGTCACCGTGGGGCGCGACAGTGGAGATATCACCATAGCCAGGAGGTTGGACAGGGAGACGGAGCCTTTGGTGGAGCTCACTGTTAAGATTCAGGATAAACGAGGTGTGTTGAGCATCCTTCTCTTAATCCTGCACTTAAATTAGGTCGCNCCCCCCCCCCCCCCGGGAATTATTTACTTTGCTCTATTTTAATGAATGCTGCTATTACATGAATATTAAATGTACATGGGAAAACTATGGCGCCATCTGGACAGCTTAACCTCCGTCAGTGGAGACCCCCCCCAAAAGGCCTGACACAGCCAGCATACCATGTAGGGCTGTCATAGAGACAGCATAAGACCATTCCACAGGTGTGCCTCATTACCATGAATCCATCCACATGTGATGTGGAATAATTCACCTTGATTATTCCACATCAGGATTTCAAAATTCAACGAATTACCTGTCAGTTATTCCAATTAGTGCCCAATTTGTTGTGATATGGACAAGATGTTTCTGTAATGGAAGGATGTTCACTCAAGAACATTTTGTAAGAGGCAGCAGATGATCTTTTACATATATATTAAGTGGTAAACTGAATGAATTATGTCCTAATTGATGCAGTTTGTGACTGTGAAGTTGTTTTCAGTGTTAATCCTTGCAGAGTGGTAAAGCACTGTGACCCTCTCTCTCATCTACTGGCATAACCCCTCTAATCCTCCTCTTATTCCCTCTCTAGTCCGGGGGATTTGAAGTGGCACTGCCACAGTCAGGCAGCCTTTTAAATTCTTGGAGGGAAGGTGAAACTCTCAGTAACTGTTTTAAGTTTTGCTTTGCTCATTCTAATGTAAAAAAATTCAAGTCTCAGTACACTTACAAAAAAAACAAAACAAAAACAAGTCAAATTGATGTGTGTTATAATTGGACTACATGGTGTGCAGGGAAACTTGCACTGTTTTCATTAGAATTACCTCTTGCTGTTACATTGCATAGCGTGTCCTAGATTGTAATTGCATGCCTGTTTGGGATAAATTCTTGCGAAGGAGTGTGTGGAGGTTTTTCAGAGGCAGCGAAAAATGAACATAATTCTATGATGTTTTTCATAGATACATAACAGAAATAAGCCATTGTAGCCTTCAGATAGTGCCCTCCATTTTCCCTGTCAAATCTGCTAACTCTCCTCTCCTGATCAAAGGCATGGCATGTACTTTATCCTGTGACTGTAGCTTTCCAGAGACCTGATTGGAGTGTCTAAGGACAGGCCTTTCTTCTTTTCCCCTCATTTTCAGTGCTCACATGCATGACTGCGAGTAAAGTTTTTGGCTATTTTTTTAGGGATTCAGTTGTATTCACTTCTTTCTGTTGCATGTGGGTGTGCTTGGCTTTTGAAAAAAAAATATTTTGGTCTGTGTCAGAGACAGAGAAGTGAGCTCATACATACAATATAGAGACAGCCAGAATGAGTGAAAGACTGAGTGTGTGTGCATCGGGTTCTTTGTGTCTATGCAAATGTCAGACTATATGGTCATACCACAACACGCTAAAGACCCCAGCTACCACAACCATGGTTTTAATAAGGCCCCATGGTGTTGTATTTTCACGACTCATTTTCGCCTGTGAACTCTCTGTAGCATAGAGCTGTCCATGGTGCTGACAGTCACCTGCTGAATGCCAAACAGAAAGCACAGTCAGTAACAATCCACTTCCAACTGTTCAAACACTGTTCCACATTTCCTACATGCTAAGCCGATAACCGTTTCTCCATTACTTACACACAAGAGGTGGACAATATAACAAGTACACCTTACAATATAATTCAATTCAATATAACGGCAACATATAGCCTCAAAGGTTATCATAGAAAGAATAGTTTTCTGACAGTCTCAGCTCATTTTTCCTGTCATTTTTTTCCACCTCCATACATACCGAACATGTCTGAGCGCATTTTATTCTGGAGAAATCCAAGCTTCTGCTCCTTGCTGTTACCTCCATTACTGTATAAAATTTATGATTGGTTTGTGATTACCAGGCATTATAGTTAACTGCTTAGCATTTGCTCTTCTAATGTTTATCCTGGATAGTATTTTACAATTACTTCAAGTTCATTTGTGTTACAGTCAGTGTGGGCAAAAAGTGAATGTCTCTATTGAACGGTCAGTGCTGATTTCACAAATGTGTGGCGGTTGTGTTCATTAAGTGGCTAATGTGGACATAAAATGCAAATCAGAGTGGGGTGAGGTGGGTGGGTGCAGTGTTATGATTAGAGCCAACACATGAGCTATTATTTGTGCTGTTCAGCTGGAAATTTAAGAGTCTAGTTTGACAGTTAGAAATCTCAGATAAATTGTTCCAGCACACTACAGGAAATTCAGCAGCAGTAACTGGATTACTCTCTGTATGGGGTCTATCCTGACTGACATACCCTGAATGAAGCTATACTTACCCAAAGCTCAGCCCGTGTCCCAATTGATTATATGTTGTGGCACTTTGAAGTCTGAGTCATATTTGTAGGATAAAGAGAATATTCGATGTTATGGCAAGTGTGTTAAAAACATTTTTCCATCAGGACAAAGAGCGCTGCCCCCCTGTGCTCAGTACTTTGCACACATTTCAACCAGGAGATACAGTTGACCTCATCAAACCATGCTTATTTTTATAACCATCCATATGATTATTAAAATAATGTGCCTTAACTGTATAAAACCGATAACTGATTATGGACAATACTGGCAATTTAGAATGTTTGAGCCCAATAAATACAACCTACACATTACGTTGCTGACAGCCATTTAACAAACATACTACTGGAGCTGTAGATTTTATAGTTTTTTTCCTACCTTCCAGGCAGCAATTGCTTTCAGTTCATTCCAGTACACCATAAAAATCAACTTGTTGAAACTTGAAATGCACTTGAGATACATAATCCATCACAGCTAACAGTGTGTACAATGTAGTGTGTATTAGTCAGTGTATTAACTCTTTTTTTGCTGCATGGAAAACAGTGTATGTCTCCGCCAGGGAATATACTTCCAGGAGAAGACAGCTTCTACCGAGAAATTAAAATGACATCCCTTCTACAATTGTGCAAAGCGTTAGCAAATTTATCCACTTTGGGCATATTCTTTCATATTTCTTTTCTAAAGTAATATTCTGATTGTACATGTATTACTGCCTCAGAGCTGTGATTCAGTATATCTCTTACTTTATGAGAATTAATTGCCCTTTTGCCTTAAACCCAACAATGAAAGGGAAAAATAAAAATTCATGTCAGTTTCTCACTTGAATTATTTTAGTACAAGAAAACCAACTAATTTTAATTGAAACAGGATATACATTAAACATGAGGCATGATTATTGAAGAATGCAGCTTAATTAGAGATCATAAGATTTTTTTTTTTTTTTTTTTTTTTTTTTTGTGCAAAGTAATATTTTGGAAATAGAGATAGGAGCAGTATTTTATCACCCAACACTGATTGCAACATGCAGTTCAAGTTCAAATTCGATGTTTCACAGGCACTCTAGGAAGACTGGATACCTGATAAGTCACTGACCTGCTGGTATTTACCTTTTCAAAAAATTTCCAGTGCAGAAAAAAACCCTGACAAACACAACAAACTGGTACAGTTTTGACACTCTCTCTGTATATCAAATGAGTAGTAAAAGAAACTGGTGAAAGCAAATGAAGTAGGCCATGACTCATGGTTCACTGAAGCCGGTTAGGTCGTGTAGATTTGGAGGAAAGGGAACGAGGGACTGCTACAGTTTGTTCTATAAAGGATTTTATTGGCCCACAGAGGATGTCAGTTTAGATTTGTATTGGTTGGGAATTTTAACTTTAGGATGTTCATCCTGAAGAATCCTTTTCATTGCACCTGAGTAGAAATCTGTTAATGATATTTGACTGGCTTGGAGGAGTATTGAGCATGTGGTGCAATCCTTTGTGAATTGGAATGGAGAATATTGAACTGGTTTCTGCTTCTCTTTTCACTATCTGTGTGCAGGATAGCATTCAGCTTTTGGTAATCACCTCATCCCAGCTTGTTTTGTTAGTGAATCTTCCTCTCTCTCTCTCTCTCTCTCTCTCTCTCTCTCTCTCTCTCTCTCTGTGTCTCATAGCATCTTGCCTCATGCTGCCTTTAATCCAATTTCCCTTTCCTACTAGTTTTTCCCAATATATTTGCATATTCCCCTTGTGATGTGAAATGAATTGAGAAGAGACTGTATCTCATTTTTATTTGTAATTTGTGACTGTGGGGCTGTTTACTTAAATGTAAAACAATTTCCAAAATTCAATTTAGCAAAAAAAAAAAAAAAAAAAAAAAAAAANAAAAAAAATGCCTATGGTAATTATACCATTTTTTTTGTATGTTTGTTGCATGTGCACATGTTAGTGTAGATTTATTTCTCTTAGTATGAATCTGTTTATCTGCATATGTGGTAAATGTTTATGATGCTCCTTTCAGCATCCAGATTCCCCCCGCAGTACAGATTCTTAGATTTGTTACTTCTGATGCCTTGCTGTGAAGCTGTAATGTCCCTACAGCATTTGATTTCTGCTCCTTGGTCTCTGATATCAAATGGATGTGTCTGGAGAACATACACCCTGCAGTCTCGTTCTCTCCACTCTTAGCACGTATCTGATGCCCGGTAGGAGAGGAGGGAGATTGTGTTGGCATGACAGAGTTTCTTGAAGATAGGATTATGTAGAGAGCAGGAGCAGGGAGTGAAAGAAGGGTAGCTCTCCTGCACATGTAAAGTAGATGTGTAAAAAGGATACAACCCACTGCTGTTGGGGGCACGGAAAGGTCAGGACCAGCTGTTCTGCTGATGGCATGGTCCCAGAACATGGCTTTAAGATCACAGATATTTGCTGAACCAAAGGAGACAAAGCAAAGAAGGAATTAGGAAGGAGTAGGAAGCATGGAGGGAAGAACAAATTAATGTGATGAAAAGGTAAATGATGCATGTCTTTGTGTGTGTTATATAAGTGATGTGTATACTGAAGATGCATAAAGGGCAGCCAGATCCAAGGCAGGGAGCTGTCCACGGCTGATGTGAGGCCAGCTTGGGGAAACATACTTGTCAGAGGGTAAGAGGGCAGAAGTGAGAAACTATCAGGTTGCAGGAGGGGAATGAGTTGTGTATGTAGTGCAGAGCGGATGGCTACAGGGCACAGAGGGTGGGAAAGATATAGTAGTCTATAGCAGCGAAAAGGGCAAGATGTTCTAGTATTTGTTTGAAAATTGTTGGGGAGAAAATGGAGAGAAGATGAGAAGTAAAGTGTGGCCTGCCCTTTGGAACAGAATGCAGGAAGAGAACAAAAGATAGAGACAGGCAGAGTATTGTGGAAAATGTACCGGAAAAATTAGAGTGTGTGTGTGTGTGTGTGCTCTCGCATGCTGGTTTGCTGAGGTCACAGCAGGATAAAGTGTTCCTCCATTGCCAAAGTACGAAAAAAATGACAGAGGCTAGAGGCATGAAAAGATGATGAATGCATGTTTCTGTCTTTCTGCAATGTTGGTAATGCAGAAATCATCATTCAAAACTTTAGATCCTTAAACACACTAATGTCATGTTGTGAAAGGAGAGTGATGCATGTGGCATGGAGCCGTGCAGAGAGTCATGGGGACAGGGAGTTTTTATCAGGCCAAGGGTCTGCATTATTGATGTCCATTACCGCAGACATTGTCAACTCCAGACATCGCAGCGAGGAAGGTGCTGTCAAGTAAATGTCTTGCTGACCTCCAAAGGCACAAATTCCCAGAATGCTTTACTGCAATCTGCTGTCGACCTGTGTGATAAATGAGCTAACTTTCACATTGTACAAGGAACTTATCACCAACTGAGAAGGTTTTGCGTTTATTAAATCTAATCCATGATGTGCTGACACTGGCGTGGGAGACAAATGTTTGAGGTTGAGGGCTGTGTTGACGTTAATTTAATTTGCTGCTATTGTGTGCGTTAATTGTCTAAATTTGGAATGATTTGCGATGAAAACAATAGGAGCGATTGTTTCGCTGATTGAATAGTCATCCTCTCCACACCTGCCGTTTCCCCAATCCATCTCAACTTTTGTTTCGGCTTCACCTTTGCATGCTGGATAGCTTCTTCATGGCATTTCCTCAGAGAGCTGAATTGATTTTACACTATTGATTAACCAGAAGCTGTTTTGCTCCTAGTCACAAAACATCACTTTAAACAACAATTTATACGTTGCTGAATAGGCTGTGACAGACTGTGGCTGATAGTTTACCAACTGGCGGAGAGGTAGGTGTGTGATTGAGTTGAGATGCTGATAGAACCGTCCCGAAGCACTCTAATGAATCAGCCTTTCACACAGGCCCGCCTATAGCCAGACTGAGCAAGGGAAAATTGGAGCTTTTGCAGGAATATGCCATGGGAATTCAATGCTTTGTGTTATTTATCTATTTGGTCTTGACTTTCTCAACCTTTTCTACCCAAAGGTCCAATTAACTAAGCATAACAATGGGTACAGCTCCAGTCCGACCCAAGAAAGCAAAACACACAGGACAACGATGAAAGCTGCTTTGTTGGGTGAACTGTGAACGAGCTTTTTAAAGCTGCAGGAATGATCACATGGTCGGAAACATTGGCCGGTGAGATGTTTTAAGGATGCTTTGGAGCAGAGCAGAAATTGCATGACAAAATGAGAGTGTGGCCTTCAGTTAAAAAAAAAAAAAAAANTTAAAAAAAAAAAAAAAACCCCAGTAAATTCACTGTCATGAAAACAGGTACAATGAAGAGAAAGGAAGAATATGTTGAAGGAAAGGGATAATAAAAAGTGTTTCAAGGTGATGTCCGTCTCAGGGCTCAGTTATTTAATCAGTTCTGGGAGACAGACAGACTACGACCTCATCATAGGCAGAGGATGGTTGATTACAGTAGCAGGTGTCGTTGATGCTGAGGGTATGTAGGAGCTCTCAGGGCTGATGAGAATCTAGTGGAGATTGTGGGCTGCACAGGGCTGTCAAACAGATAATTCAAAATGAGAGTGGGGATGGGTGAGGGGGGGGCGTGGATATAATAATAATAGACAAATGTGGTTGAGGTCCACATAGCAGAATGTACAAAAAAAGACTATTTTTGATTCTGCTTCTTTTATGATCTGGCTTAAAGTGCTTATAGGCTTTTGTGATGTTCTCCCCATCTGTGTTTGGACATTTCTATTGTGTCCATTCCAAACTGCTCTAATATGTGTGTGTGTGTCTACACTGTCTACTGTGTGAGTTCTCAGTGGAACCACAGAACGTGCTTGTCTTTGTTTCTTTGATTCTTTCAGTCTTTCTTCCTTTCTCTCTGCTTTGGCTTAATTCCGTGCGCTAATCTGACCATATGGCCTCTAACCCCTGATAATGTGCTGAGAAGGATGGGATAGGGAAGCCATGTCATCAGAAGCATTGGCCTCAAGAAAACACGAAGACATGCACCACTGCCAGACATTAAAGGACCATACCAGTAATTTGTGTGCATTTGAGCCCAATAAATAAAACCAGCATAGACGTTACCGCCAACCATTTTCCAAAACTTACTGCTGGAGCAGTAAATATTAAAATTGTTTTTCCTACTTTCCAGGCAGCAACTGGAGACTTAAAACTTGCTTGAGATAGGAAATGCAGCAAACAAAAACTATCTCACATTTTTTGTCAAAATAATGTAATTTTCACGCTTCAAAATAAATTCGACACAGAGCTTCACAGAAAAAAAAACAGTATATCACCCAGGGAATATAGTCCCAGGAGAAGACTGCTTTTGCTGAGAAATGAAAATAACTGGACCTGCTACAATCATGTGTGTTAGTCTGCGAAATATTCAATTTTATGGTGGGCGTATCACCTCAACATCTTATTTTGAAAGATTAGCAGTTCACTTCCTTCTTCGTAACTTAATTAAAAACAGAAAAGAATGGGATGGGAAGTGAGAAGTCAGGTTTTGGAGTATTCTAAACATTTTCCTGTACTGTACCATAGCTGTATCATTTGTTTAGACTCTATGCACCGTTTTGCATGTAATTTCTCAATCATCGATTCATAATTACTTCTGCCCTTTCTGTCCAGACACAGCAGCTGCTATTCAATCAAGTAATTTCACTAATTAATTGTATGAATGTCCATGAACTTTCTTCAGATGGATATCTCTGACTGAGAAATGACTGTCTGTCAGACCCTAAATTAAGGATCTGCCCCTAAACATTCAGTTACCGCGTGAATAATCATGCATACAAAGTTATAAATGAGCCACTCATCTTGTCTTAATGTTTGGATTGATTGTGAGATCATTACATATTTGCACTCAATCCTACCTACGATAAATTAAAGGGACATTAAAGTTGATGACATATATTTGACATAACCATAGATTTCCATTGTTAAACTAGGTTTTATTCCAGATATGGTGATAGATGGTGATGCGATGAGGGTGTTTACCGCCTTTCTTTTGCACACAGTGGGTGATTAACATTGATCTTGTTTAATGTTGCTGGCTTGCTTCTAATGACGGGAGATGTTGATTTACATGGGACAGACAGTTCACTGGATTAGATACCTAAATGAGGACTTTATCCTCATCCTCTCTTCCTCTTCCTCCATTACCAATAAGCCAGTCACATTCACACGCTCTGTTACAGTATAATACTTGTGAGCAGTGTAGCGTATAGCTTGTACCATGTGTATGCATGTGTGAGTGTGTGAACAATTGCAAGCGGAATACAAAGAAGAGACAAACATAATTACGTCGGTGTGCATTTTGTCAATGCGCATTCATGCAAGCAGGCGGCGTTCACATTGGAGGGAGCTGAAAGTGATGCACGTTCATCCTCTAGCTGCTGCTTCATGCTAATACACTCACACTTCCACAGGAATGTTTTACAGTGCTGATTACATTTTTGCCACTTTCCATAATAACGAGCTGAGCAGTGCTCGAGCTTTCCCAGAATGCTGCTCTTCTCTGCTGTGCTAAACAAACAGACCTGGTTCTGGTTCCAGTGATAGATTAATGCTGTCTCACTGTACACTGTGGCTTGTTTTCCCATTAAGCCTGTGTGGCTCTCTCTGTTTCCTTCTTGGTCCTGGTCTTTCTCAGTCTCCATGCGTTAGTGTATGTGGGTTTGGTACTTTTTTCTTTTTTTTTTTTTTTTNTTTTTTTTTTTTTTTGCCTATATGTGTGTTTTTATATGGAAGGATATTGAAAGGGCTCTCAGGACAACCCCCATCAATCAGTAACTCAGAATGGCGATGGGGATGAGAAATGGAAAGAGAGATGGAGGTTGCTACAGGAAGCAGCATTTGGAGAAGGGGAGAAGGGGGGAGAGGAGGTCTGAATGAATGGATGGAGCAGGCTGGACTGGCTCTGATTGAGCTGGGTCATGTAGTTTATATCCTTTAGAGATAAGGTGAGGAAGCACTGCTCAGCAGCTTCCTCCCCCTGTAGCTCGAGCAGAGTGCGATTATAAGAAAGCGTGAATGGGGCAAATTGAATTAATGCCGCAGCACACCATAAAAGCTCAAACTATAATGCATTCTAAAATCCTATAATGAGCAGAGAGCTAAAATAATTTCACACTCCAGTGAAGAAGACGGGCCTCTAACAGATTTTGGGCCTGGCCGACACCGCCTGGGCTTTTGTCATTTAATGTGACTCTAGGTGCTATGTCAAAATGATACTTACTCTTACTTCCTGGGGTACAGCAGCGTGAGGCAAACTTAGAACAAGCATTCAAATTCATGAAACACACACACATACACACACGCACACACACAGCGGAATCAGAGTGCGGAGTGCCTGCTTGCCTACTGATGTCTCACTTGGGTCAGTTTTACAGTTTGGAAGTAAAACAGAGTTGCAAAGAGGGCACATCTGCCATCAAAGTGCTCCCTCATTACTCTCCATTAACAGTCTATTCAGTGGGGGGGGCAGGACTTGGACCCCATCCCACTCCTGTTCACACACACACACACACACACGCACACACACGCACACACACGCATGCACTCGCACAAAAGGACAGATGTATGTTTATACGTGCACAGAAGGATAACACGTACTTTATTTTCCATTGTTTCCCAAACTCAAATGCACTCACCCTCCCATACTCGTCATTAGAGTCACACCATCATAAAAATGAAATTACCTCTCCATCATCAAACCAGAGAGAGAGCTCTCTGACACGCTAACGCTAACAGACGGGTGCTGATAAAGACTAATGACCAAATGAAAGCCTCTGATATGGACACCATCCGAGCTAATGAAAGACATGGCAGCAAATGCCATTTCCTCTCTTCTCTTCTCTTCTCTTCTCTTTTAATTTCTTCTCTTCCTTCCTTCCTTAATTTCTCTTCTTTTTTATTTCCTTCTTTTCTTTTCTTCTTTCCTCTCCCCTTCCTCCTCCTCCTTCCTTCCTTCCCTTCTTTCTCTTCCATCCATCTCTTTTTTCTTCTCTCCTCTTATTCCTTTGTCTCTCCTTCCTTCCTTCCTTCCTTCCTTCCTTCTCTTCTCCTCTCTTCTCATTCTTTAAAGATTTCTTTGCTGGTGTTTCTTCAAATTCATCACTCAACCCACTCCACCTCAGAATGCTGTGGGAGCTGGAGGATGCATGTGAGCATCTCACTAGTCTCCTGCACAAACACACGTGTACACTGGTGCACATCAATGCGTAAACAACAACACCTGAAACACACCATACTGACATCGCAATCCAATGCCCACATACACACAACTTATACAGACTTGAAACATGCTTCATATGAAGTAATCCATCACAGCGAACATGACGTCTAATGCATTTTTTTTTTTTTTTTTTNTTTTTTTTTTTTTTTTTGCAGAAGTTACTAAATTTACTTGACCCAACACGAGCTATAAGAAAACATATGTCTCCGCCAGGGAATATAGTCCCAAGAGAATATTGCTTTTACAGTGAATTTTAATTTTTAAAGATTACAGGATTTGACAAAATGACAGGAAAACTAAAATACAGTTTTGTGTTTTGGAAAACGGCTGTCAGTAACATAATATGTATGCAGGTAGTATTTTTAGAGTTTAAAATGCAAAATTACTGATATGCTCCTTTAAGTACTCCACCACATTTGCTTGTGCACACATACACACCTCAAATCCCTTCTTCCAACAGGCTACTTTAGAAATCCTTGTATTTGAAGGTTATAGTGGAATATTCCATTTTGCAGTGTGTAATTCTCCTTCCTACCTTTCTAAATGACAGAGCTTTGCTGTGAACTTTGTTAATGTGTGCTGTGAACATCCATGTTCATAGCACATGTCATGTGAGTGTGGGTGGCTGCACCATGTCTGCCTGAGCTTATATTATTTCTACAGTGTCTGGTTGGACAGCAGCCACATCCCCCATCATATACTTGAGAAAGTATGCTCAACAGCCAAATCTAATTATGTATGATGTGGCAGATAGTTGTAAAGATACAATACTTGACTGCTAATGTGGTACTTATTCTGGCTATACAGAGATTTCTCTCCAATTTTGCTTAAACATTTCCAACCTGAAGCTCAGTGAGAACAGAGGATTAAAGCATTCAACTACAACTAAGAGGACAGTTGTTTTAGCCTAATACCCATTTTAGCCATTTTATGATGGCTTGCAATAAATGTTTAGGCTTTAAAGTCTAATTCTTACACCCCTAATGATTTGTCTACAGCCTCTGTTATATGCTTTTACCTCCAAATCTACAGCAATCTTACATCTACACAAAAATAATTCCGTATAGTCACTTTAGATAAAAGGAAAAAAGAAAATAAAAATTTTTCAATCAGGGATGTGAACCTCTGACTTTGCTTTGGGAAATACCACACCAACAACTTAGTGTATATTCTTATAATACCCAACAGGAGACCTAATTATCTTGCATTCAAAAGCTAACCTGTTATCGCTCCCAGTAAGCTGTAGGCTGTAGTATTGATTTGCTGGGAGAACCAGGTTTGGTGGTGTCGGTTGCATTTGATGAATTTACGAGCGAATTTTAAAACGTGAAGCATCAATTTATCTACTTGTGTTTTCAAAGTAGAACTGATAGTGCATCCATGTTTTCACTTCTCTGTGATGTGTGGGACTTGATTAACGAATGTGAGATGATGATGTCCCACTTTTAATTTCATACTTAATTTCATAACAGTTAAAAGAACAGCATGACATTCTGGGAAATATGCTTGTTTGCCAACTTACACAATCAAATGAGAAGATTATGAGTTTTATCTATGTGTGTGTGTGTGTGTGTGCAAATACAGAGATGTAAGTCAGGAGATAAGATTGGGTCTAAGTTTTAAAAAAGAAAGGTGGAGGGGGAGGAAAGGTTAGCATAGCTCTGTCATAAGTTAAATAAAAAAGCTTTCATTCACCTTATTGTTTCCATGACATTTCAGTAATGTGTATAAATAATAAATGAGACACTGAAGCAGTATTTATACTTTATGCATTAGAAGTCTTTCTTCATCTCCATAAAGTCTCGTCTCCTACCTGACAGTGCAACACTCTCATTCTTCAGCCAATCGCATCTATAAGTTTATATATATAGATTTAATATATTTCACTGAAATTATTCAGACAACTGAAATTAATGTTTGGAGATGTTAAATTATCAAAGTTTGGGGTAAAAAGAAGAGATATAAGGGATATAAATAGTTTTAGAACTGTTCATTTTTGATTATCATTGTAGCATATATTTAAGCTTGATGTTAGCTTACCTATTATCGTAACTATATACAATCAATTTTGGAGATGTTAAATTTTCAACGTTGGTTATTATAAAGAAGGGATATAAGGGATATAAATTGTTTTTCATTGTCATTGTAGCATATAGTCAAGCTAGTATACTAGCTTAATTATTATCGTAGCTTACTTATTATTGTATCACACAATAATTTCAGAGATGTTAAATTATTGTAGGTGGGGGTATAAAGAAGGAATATAAGGGATATAAGTAGTTTTTAGAACTGTTTCTTTTCAATTATCATTGTAGGATGTAGCACACTTATTAGCTTTTTTTTTTTTTTGTAAAATTCATACAATGCATTTTGGAGATGTTCAATAATTGAAGTTGAAGGGGTATAAAGAAAGGATGTACTGTTTAGGCCTATATTTAGCTATAAAGCAACATATAATTAAGCCAGCATGTTAGCATGTTATTAGCTAAATATTACATAAGCAAACTACAGTACAAGGAATTAAATATATACTATATTTCTATATTTATCTATAGTCTCAAACATTTTTAGTATTATAGTGTTTATATCGAAAAGAAAACATGAGGAGCCACATCAGCTTGTGGCAAACACATAGAAATAAATAGCTAATGATAAACTGTAATGACTCCTGCAAAAGCAAGTGCATTTCACTGATTAAAGCTTATTACTCGCTGCTATATACTGTATTTCATCTGTTCCTACAGCAGCAGAAAATCAGCTGAGCAATAACATGCAGCATACTCAGAAAATTTTAAGGCAGATTAATTAGGACATAGTTTACATGCATGAATTTGTAGATGTCACAAATTTATAAAGACAGAACACCAAATAAACGTTTCACTCCACTACACACACACACACTTCACAGAATCTGGTTCATGACACATCCTCACTGACTATTTTTAAAAACAGCTTCTAATAAGTTTAGTGTCTTTAAGTCACTCTTCAAACTACCAACAAAACACCTGAGATGATGCTTTTGTGCTGCTGACAGATGCTTGTGCAACTGTTTGGTTTATTTAGCAGGCAGCTTGTTTTAGGACACGGGAACCAAAAATGTTCCAGCTGCCCTTGCTCATGCAAGCAAAAAGCAGGGCTGGCACAGGCTGAGGTACAAAAAAGGGAGCAACTCATTCTTTATACAGTTTCAACTTAAAAATAGTTACCAAAGGAATTCTTGCAGCATCATTTCAACACAATCTTACATAACTGTCTTAAAAATATGACTTACAAAACAGCAGCTTTAGATCGTTTTCTTTGTAATCCAACCTTTTGAAATTTGTGTCACTTAGCTGACTATTTAGCTGCAATTTCTCTTAGGGCAAGTCAGGTTTTCTCCAGGTTAATAATTTAATCACTTTAGGTCAACTGGGCTTCTTTGAAGTCAGTGATGCAACGGTTATGATTCTCTGTAGCTCCATGTAACTTATTTAAAGAGTCTTGTATTGGAGCCAGGGAACCATCATTTTCATGTTTGAGGTCTTCGACTAAACATGGTACACGACCTCTCCAGGTCATCTTCAGCCTCTACATCTGACCCAGCAGTGTTGTAGCCTTTTTGTCTTTGTTGTTTAGCAGCTTGCTGTTCAGGTTCGGCAATTATCTAGGTGCAAAGAGCATCACATTCATGTTCTGAAAAAAGCAGCGACCATTCAGTGAAAGTCAGCAAATGTGTGTCACAGTTCTGCACGTCTGGTCAGCCACTCACCTGCCATTTCTGCCTGCCTGGTCCTCAGCCACTCACCTGCCATTTCTGCCTGCCTGGTCTTCAGCTCCTCACCTCCGTTCATCAGCCTGATTCAATTCAGGTTTGGACGCTGTCACCTATTAGCACCAATCAGGCATAGATTTAAACCCCAGTCTCACACTCATCCTTTGCCAGATTGTTCTTTGCCTTCCTCGATGCAAGACTCTCCAGCGTTTACTCGTGGACTGACCTTCTGTTACCGACTCGGCCTGTTTTGGATTATTCTGCTCGTCGCCCCCCTGGTCACCACCTCTGCCTTCTGTCCCCGACTCCAGTCTCTGTGTTTGGACTCTTTGTTTGACTGTGTCTGTGTAGGCACTTTGTCCTGCCAGTTTTTCTGCCTGCCTCTGTGTTGGACCGAGAACTCTATTAAAGAACTTAACCTGTCCAAGTTGTACTGTGTGCTGCATTTGGGTCCAAACCCCACCCGTTACAATGTGCAGGAGCTTCCACCTGAGAAGCATCGGCCTGCCCGAGAATTCCCCAAATTAGCTACAACTTATATAGGTTCCAAGCGTGTGTAGCGGTGTCACTGCGTTGTGTTTGAAAGATTCACGTTGCTGAGTTTTTTTTTTCCTCCAACTTTATTCTGATCTGGTCTGGTCAGATGAAGATAAAAAAATAAAAAAAACACAGGCCTCAGCTCCAGCACACATAAACCACTAAAAGAGAAGTAACACCAGACATAAATGAAATCATACTAGTAAAATAAATTGTAAAACATTTAGAATACAACATAATATAATAACAGAAAATGCCATAAACTGAGTTAACATAAAAAAACAAAGAAAATCAAACATCAAGACATAATAAATAATGATTTAACCAAATTAACTTGCCACAAAAAGAAACTCAACTTACCACGTTGGTCATAGCCAGGAAAGAGGAAAATTAACAGGGTGCACACCCCAAACAGCAGGGGCACCCCCAACCACACAGCTTCCCTGGCCATGCCCCAAAGTGTAATAGTAACAAAAAAAAAGCAAGGGAAAGAAAAGGAACATGAATAATAAATAAATACACTACGGCAGTGGAGATCAACCAAACCTCATTGCTCTGCTACACGTGCAACCTTGCACGTTAAAGATAGTGAAAAAAACTAACATTTAACTTGTCCAAGAATAAGTTTGAGTATTTAATTTAGCCAATTAACTTAAATTAGCAGCAGGGCTGCAGTCATGTTCCTCCATCTCGATCGATTCTCCATTTGATTGCTCACCTTTTCCATCTCAGCCACTGTCTGTCTGTTCAGATTTAGGTTCCTTCAGTTATTTCAGGTTAATCTGGAAGGGTCAGCTTGAGTTTTGAGATCTGTGACCAGACTTTCTGTGGGTCTCTCTCCTGAAACTGCAAGGCTTACACCAAACTGCTGCTCTCCCCATTGTCAATTCTCCCTATTATCTCTTCTAATAGATCATTCATTTCAATCTCTGTAAGACTGTCATCAGTTGGAAAGCTATGAAATGACAAATAGTGATGCTCCTGTTTTGAATTCTAACCAAAGACAATTCCACCATGCTCCTACACTGTGCCACTGTTGTGACATTAAGTTACAGTGGAAGTCAGTTTCAACCCACATCTGGTTTGCACACACATAACTGGAAAAGAGACCTATTATAAATCCCTGGAAGGTGGGTGTGGAAAACCCACTGATGGAAAGCGGAACTACAAGAGCGGAACCAAAAGTACCACATGCTGTAGGTGTAGGTGTTGCTCGGAAAAAAGAGAAAATGAGCACCTCTGGCACCTTTAGCTGGGTGAACAGTAGTTATAGATAGAAAACAAGAGCATTCAAGCTGTTTTCAGTGGAGATCAGGAGAATGAATTAACCTGTTTGTGCAATTTGATGTCAGTCATCCAGAGGTGAGATTCACTTTAATGACCACATCCTGCTGGAATTTGGCTTTGATACAGAGTCTCACAGCTTATTCCAACACAGAAATGTACAACGGAACATCAGTATAGAATATCACACTGACACAACATATACAGCAGGAGATTACAGGTAAGGAACATTGTGTGAGATACTGGTTTGTGGGAGGAAGTCAAGTCAAGTCAAGTTTATTTGTGTAGCCCGGTATCACAATGTCTCACAGGGCTTTACAGCGGTTCCCGACCAGCCCAAGCTCTCTTAGAAGACGAGGAAAAACTCCCTAAAACCTTACTATATAAGGAAAATGGAAGAAACATCAGGAAGAGGCTATTCAAAGAGAGATTCCCTCTCCTGAAACAACTGGAGTTGAGGAATCTGGAGTCTGTATCGCAGCGGGGAGGCAGCTATTTTTAAAGCGGATTGTTTTGGTGGGCAGTGTTCTATGTGAGGTTGGAAAAAGGTGATGAGTTGGGTGGGTGGTTTCACAGATTATTTTTCTTGCCCTGTCCAATTCGTGTTTATGATAAAGCGTTATTTTCTTGGGAGTGCAGTGCTGGTGATCTTGGATAGTCTCTTGACAAAGTGTTGGAGTGTTTTCTTGGCATAAATGTATGTGCTATGGATGATGTGAAGATGCGTCCAGTAATTGGCTTCATTAAAGCAGAGCAGGAAGTGTTTTCATCTGAAAGCCTCCTTCAAGTTCAAACTGGCATATTTGCCTGTGTGGCAGGAGGGTTGAGACATTATTTGCCTGCTGTTTTCAGTGCTAGCCTAACATTAGCCCTCTGCTGTCTCTTCAAATCACCCACGACCCCTTGACGAAGCCTTTCAGATGTACGGTGAAACATCTTTAATCAAAACATTCTGGTCAAGTGTTCTCACTTAACCTCCTAGAGAATCAGTTAACCTACATTATTCAGTATTTCCTGTTTTTCATTTAACTTAAAATGAATTTACAGTATTTTAAAAGGTCTGAGAAACTTAACGGTAAGACACTGCTGATCTGCTGGCAGGACTTTCTGACTGGTTTTAGATTAATCCTATAAAGTAAATTTAAAGAGTTCATTTGCAAAAAACAGATAACTTCTATTATAATTTATAATTTCATTTAATTAGAATTTTCTTTAAAATATCTGTTTTATTTATTGTGCATTCCTGGTAATATTAATGAAACAAGTGTTGGAGTCAAATAAAAAAATATAAATGAAATAAATTAAAAATATAAATATGTTAACAAAACACAAGTAACTACAGTTTAATACACTATACATTTTTTTTAAATGGATAAAAACTGAGTTTTTACAGATGAACTCTTCATTTCTGCTTGGTTTATGTATTTTGTAATGTTGGGTGACAGATGAATGGATGAATGGATAGTTTGTTTTCATTCTCTGTCAACTAATTATTTATTATATGCAATTCTTCTTGATAACAAAATAATTACGGTTGAAAGAAAATAAATTGGAAATGCGTGTATGAAATGATCAAACAATGTTTGAACTCTGAACACAGTGGAAAATTGTATTAAATCTGCCACTCGCAATGTAAATAATACAAATTTCAGAGCCTTGAAAAAAGGTTTAATGAGATTTGTCTAAAGGACACACATGAGTAAAAAAAATACAGAATGAAATCAAAAATAACTCCATAGAGAATCTTAAAAAAACAAAAAAAACAAAAAAACAAAAAACAAAACACTTTCTTGTGTGACTTACTCACATTTTAAATTGTATCTTATTTCTTAGTCTTGCTTGCTCATTTGTGAGTTAAATAACAGCCAGGCAAGGGCAGGTCAGAGGAAATCAACCTTGATTAATAATTTTTTTTTCATTTCTCTTTGCTTCTTTCTACAGCTGGCAAATGATGAGCTTTATTGTGAAAGACAAGAGAGCTTAGAAAGCAGTATCAGTGTGTTTTCACCTTGAGGTCTGTGTGTCATTACGCAGACCTCATTCACTCCTGTGAAAACAGGGAGTCCTGCTTATAGATTTGATAAACACTTTTTTTTTATTTCAATAGCAAATGTTTAGGTTTGCAGTGTATTTCCCATAGAAGCGGCGTGAAATTGAAAAAAAAAAAATGTGTGGCTCGCAATATATAAACGCACATTTGAGTTTTGTTTCACGGTCATATTGATTAATCAGAGTGAAAGTCAAGGATCAATAACATGTCCTTTGTCTGTGAAGGACGAGTGGAGAGAAAGAAAGACGGAGTAAGAATAGAGTTTGCGTCTTGGCTCAAGCTGTAAATCGTCAAGCTGTAAATCTCTCGGGAATAATTCCAACATTCTGAAACTGAGGGCAAAGATCAGGATTTGAATTCTGTCAACAAATAACAAACCATAAACATAACATAACCACATATCTTCTTGTGAAAATAGGTTCTTTATGTCCTGTTTTTTTTTTTTTTTTNTGTTTTTTTTTTTTTGTAGGAGGAATATAACGAGCTCAATGACAGCATAACGCACATCCCTTTAAAGGACCATACCATCCATTTTGCAAGTTTGAGCCTAATATATTAAATTTTCATACATGTCACGTTGTTGACAATCATTTCCCAAAGAATAAAACCGTATTTCAGCTTTCCTGATATTTTGAAAACTCTCTTAGTGTTTCAAAATCAAATATTCAAGTGATACACCCACCTTAAAAATTGATGTTTCACCTGCTAATAGTTACGCAAACTTATGAAGTCACAATCTTAAATTTTTCCATAAACACAGGTCTTCTTTTGGGACTATATTCCCCGGTGGAGGCATACATTCACTCCGTGCTTTTTATTGCTCTTAAATGCTAAAATTACTTAACTTCTAAAAACAACCTGAATACCTGTGTTGTTCGCGACGATGGATTACCTATCCCAAGAATGTTTCAAGTATCAGTAAGTTGATTTTAATAGCATAACAGAATGCAGTGAAACCAGTGGTGGTCTGGAAGGTAGGAAAAACATTTTTTAATTCACTGTTCCAGTAGGATGCTTTGGGAAATGATTGTCTGTAACATAACGTGTATGAAAATTGAATATATTAAGCTCAAACATGCAAAATGGGAGGTATGGTCCTTTAAACTATCATTGTGTTTGCACTACATCATTGTTCAACATATTACTTGTTGCACACCATGTTTTTATATTTTATATTTAAATTTATCTTTATTGTTGGGCCAAGTCTCTTTTTCGTACTTAAGTGTCCTTAATTTTTAGACTGGACATTGTAAATAGTTATTTGTCTTTCTATTATTATTGGAAATTAAACATTTTTTTCCTGCATTTTCTGATCCTTATTTTCCCTATCTTCTTCTTATCTTATCTTATCTTATCTTATCTTATCTTATCTTATCTTATCTTATCTTCTGAGCAAGACAATCATTTAGGTACAGCGGAAGCTACAACAACAAATAATTTCTTCCATTGTTGTGAAGATATCAATTTTTGTATGATGATGATGGTGATGATATGAAATTCTAAATATAAGATTTCCCTTGCTTCTCAGCACGAAATACTAAAACGTGTACTTTTTGGAGGTGTTCCTGAACATCTTATGTGATTGAGTAAATATTTCCTGAGATTCTGGCTGTCAGAACTCACTTTTATCCTCTTCTCTGTTTAACTATTCCTCCTCTGCCAGCTGCTCAGAGGAATCATTCTGAAGGTTCTGGATTAAAGAGAACCCCTTAGAAACAATACACCTTTATCTTATTTGATTTTCTGCATAATATAGGCACAATAGCAATCTGTAGAAATAAAGTAGAAATGCTATTACAAAGATGTTTTTAAATAACGATATTGAGTAGCATATTAGTTCTATACCACAACTGCTTGACTTAAACATCTTATTTAGAACTCAAACATAGCATATCTGTGTACATTCTGTGTGTGTGTGTGTGTGTGTGTGTGTGTGTGTGTGTGTCAGTGTAATAAGGATTTGATGAGTGACTTGATTCTGTGATAAACATGACTTGTTTTGATTTGAGTTCTTCAGTAAACACTCAATGCATCATTATCATCATATCATCATCATGACAAAATCATCATCAAATCATATCCTGCAAAAAGAATAAAAGCTTTACAGACGTAAACCGACAAAAGTAATGGAATAGATTCAGTCAGCAATAATGAGAAACGTATGGTTGTTACACAAATCAATAATTCAGACATTTATTTTTAAGGCAAAACTGTAGCTTCAGACAGCAGCAGCAGCTCAGAATCTGACACTGATAGATGAGGGACAGAAGCTGAACAGGAAGAGAAATATTTCAACGCAGGCAAATGGACGACTTCTAGTATTTCAATGAAAACAAACACCTTAATGCAATATTAATAGATTAGAATTGATCCTATCTTTCCAAATCAAAGCAGTTGGCCTTTAAATCTTATTTTGATGCATCCTGTGTGCAACAAACTTACCAAACAAAATGTCAGTGTTGGATTCTAAAACACTGATTACATTCAATGCCACCATTCATTAGATTTTTTTTCTTGCAATGTGCATGCATTGCAATTACAGAATGATTAAAGGATCATACCAGTGATTTTGCATGTTTGAGCTTAATAAATAGTACATATACAGTAAAACATAAAACTTTATTTCATTTATTTATTTATTTTTGTGTGTTTGTGTTATTTTATCAAATCTCCTAATGTTCTCCAAATGTTCAGGTGACACACCCACCTTAAAATTCAATGTTCTTCGGACTAACAGTTACAATTGTAGAAGTCCCGGTCACTTTAATTCCTCTGTACAAGCCGTCTTTTCCTGGGACTATATTCCCTGGTGGAAACATACATTTTCTTCTGCACAGCTCCGTGATGAAGTGCTAAAATTACATTAATTCGACTTGTTTGCTGTGATAGATTAATTATCTCAAGCACGTTTGAGTTCTCTACAACTTGATTTTTATAGCATATTGGAATGAACTGAAACCAATGGCAGTCTGAAAGGTAGGAAAAACAATTGTAAAATCTTCTGCTCCAGTTGTATATTTTGGAAAATAATGTAAAGTGTATGCGGGTTGTATTTATTGGGTTCAAACATGCAAAAAGCACTGCTGTGGTCCTTTAAGGTCTACACTAAAAAATATTGTTGGGGGTTGTTTGAAGTCAGAATAAACACTCTGGTCTCTGCTGTAGAAGTTAAATGCTTTGTACACCCATCCAACACTCTGACCTCCTCACTGTATGAACATGTATTAATAGAACTGGATGCGGCATTGAAAGATAGCACCCCCTTCATTTCTTTCAACATTGCTCACAGTTTTTTCTTCTTCGTTTTGTCTCAGAGAGCAGAGAGTCGGCCGACAGCATAAAATGCTATAAATAAAATACTGTAAATCATGAAATAAAAGCAGGTCAAATATTGACCAAGTCTGAAATACAGTAAATGCTTAGCAATGAAAGCGATGGAAAATACAAATTTAGTAGGATTTGCATTGTAATGACTGTCATAGTAAATGTAACCATTTCCACAGCATTAATTCCATTAGTGCAACAACATATATTATATTTACATGCATATTAAAACTTAGTTTTTACTCCTTTTACAGCAATAATTAAAAAAAAAATAGGAAAAAAAAACACCATAATGAGTTTAAAATTGGCTTAAATTGACATATTCTTACTCTGAGTAACAGACTTAGAATATGGGATTGTATGTCGTTTTATTCAGGTTAATCTACCTCTATGTATATTTCCTCACCTGGAGAACTCTCTCTCAAACTTCTAAATGCTTATAATTCCATCCATGTACATCTTACTCACATCCTTGACTTAAAGCAGTACAGACAAAAAAAAAAAAAAAANAAAAAAAAAAAAAAAGACTTATACTGTGCAAACATATAGATGGACATAGCATGTTTATCACTATAATGCATTTTACATTGATGTATTTCCCATTTTCCGCTGTTGCAAACATTTCTCACTGATTTTTTTTTTTTTTTAACAATAACAGCCATTTGCTAGAAGGTGTTTTATTTTATTCGTAGTTTTAAAGCTGCAAGGTTAAAGGAAAAAGTCTTTCAGCCAGACGGAGTCACGTGAGATGCAATTTCAGCTGTGGCCATTATGCCAAATTTCCTGCTTTTCTTCTATGGTCTTGTCACATCAACACAAGAACGTCAACCTTCCACCAGTCAAACTCCAAAACACTGCTGGCATTTTTTTTTTAATGCTTTTATGTGATGATTGTGTTTTAAATCCTGGAAAATTTCCACACAATGAAAGTCCTCTCCTTTTGCTCCCATCATGACAGTCTGATTACCTGAATGAAACATTCACATTTATGGCTAATGGGGGTTTGATTACTCATTTTGAAAGTCACCAACGTTCATATCAAGGGTGTATTTTTGCTTCTACTCCCTGCACTTCTAATTTAACATATGCTTGGTTCATTTGTTGCTTTCACGTGGCACAAGCTTTATTTACATGGCACAATCTCATTGTAAAAAAGCAAACAAAGAGGCACTTGGTTTTATGCATGGGCTGTCTCAGTGCAAATAAAGTAAAAGGGGACAATATGAGCCTTAATATCAACCCTCAGCAGCCACTTCCACCACTACAATGCAAGACTAAACCTAAAGCCCTCTCTGCTTCTTGCTGAGCTTTGCTGCACACACAACACAATGACCTGATGCTCGCACCAATGTGCCTGACTGTCAGGTTTGTGAGCAGACCAGATGCATGGGATCAGATTTACTCTCAGGTAAGAGCTGTAGTTGCACTTGCTGAGACTAGTGCTCACACATTACACGGATGCCTGTTTGTGTGAGCGATGCTGGTGTAATGAATTGGCTTACTGGGGTTCAGGCCCTGGGCCCTGGGTGAGAGAGATGAATCTGAACCCCTCCCTGAAAACTCAATTTGGTGCGGCTACTTGTCTGGGTGGAGATGGGGGTGGGGGCGCTAGCCTAAGCTCCTGCTCGGTGGCTAAAAGATGTGTGCATCAGTCAGTGGACAGGCCTCATTAAACCTGTGGACAATTCATTTGACTCATTCACTGGACTTCATCATGGTACTGGCCTCGCTGGACTGTCTCAACTTATGATCTTAGATTTATTAAAACTTTGTGGACTTAATGGATCAGGACTGGCTCAATTGCTCTATGTCTTCCTCTTTTGTTACATCTTGATGTCTCTGTAATTTGCCTGTAATTTCCCTGCACATCTGGAGGTTTGAGTCTCTCTCTCTGAATTGCTGCTCTGGAGGTTTCTTCCATTTTTTTTTTTTTTTTTTTTTTTTTCTGTACATGTAAGTTTTCATAGGGAGTTTGCTCTTGTCTTCTTAGAGAGTTTGGGCTGGGTCAGGAACCACTGATGTTTGGGCTTGTAAAGCTCTTTGAGGTGTTGCATTTATATAATATTGGGAATTGAAGCTTGACAGGACTATGACTTTCTGCATTTGTCACTTCATTTGCACTCCACAATATAAGCTCTACCACAGTCCTTTGACACTATTGCAGCTTCATGGTTGCAAATAGAAGCTGCTCACAGTCATGGACTAACTTTTATTAGAACACTTTTACCTACATTTATTCAGATGCAGAGAGGAAATAAAGCATTTGCTAAACTTGGAGACATAGTCTCTACCAGTTGTAATTGTTCTGGAATGAACATATACGTGTATTTATATGGGTTCGTGTGTTCACCATTCTGTGTGAAGTGCTGGGATCCCTGAGTTAATAGATTTCTGTCCCCAGTGCTTTCAGCATGTTCATCTCCTGCTGACAGCTTCAGACTCAGCTTTAAGCACAGAGAGTTGGGATAGGAGTGGGGGGAGCCTCCTTAACACTGCAAACATTTGGTTAATGTACCTTATTACTCCCCCATTGAGCTGATTTTCACTTTCTGCTCACTAGCTGCTAAAAAAGCACCCCTGAAATTCCATGTCTCACATGGGCCATTGATATTTATGCTTGCCGACGCAATTTACTTAATTCCACATTGAAATATTTGTATCCTAATTTCCTTCCTCATTGGATTTAGGAGGAAAAGGGGATCCATATAAAAACCCTCTGATATTAATTATATATTCAATCTCATTTTTCCTCCTCTTATGGTCTGTTTTCTTAGCAAACACGAATACTCCCAAAATCCACTGTTGTGCTGTGCTGTTTGTATTTCCCCTCATGCTCCTGTCTGTGTAATGTTAATCTACATTCTCTACTCCCTTCCCATCCCCCCAATCTTTCCCTCTTCCTCTCTCTCTCTCTGTAGATATTGCTGTTTTTGTATATGTGTTCTCTTTTCCTCTCATCCCTATCCCACACACACCGAGTGTCCTTGTGCTGTGGGCACTGTATATGTGCACAGAAACACTTGAGACAGCTACTTTTTTTTTTTTTCTCTCATAGCAGCAAAGCCACTTAGCAGCTTTATATAGCAACTACCCAAGGAGAGGATTAACAGCAGGAAACATCAACAGAATGCCTCGTGCAGATATGGAACACACACTCATACACAGCACACACACGTGCAAACGCACCGCACTCATTGTACTCATTGAGCCTCAGCCAACCACATGGTGCCCTCCTCTCATCCACTTTTTTATGATACATTGTTATATTAGTCATCTGGCAGATGCTCTTATCCTTAAGGAATTGTGGCGTATAGACCGGCTTTTCATCAGACAGATCCAACAGAAGGCTTATTTGACTTTGAAACATCCCGTGGAGCCCACCGGCCTCTGCTTTGTCCGTTATTTGATCACATCTCTTGTTTCCATCAGGTGAGGCAGGTTGGTTGGGTTTCGTGCTCATGGGACATCGCTCACCAGTGTTCTTTATTTGACTCACCAGATCAGAGAGAAATCGCACACGTATGCAAGCTCAAAACATGCTGTGTGCACATTGGCTCACCGCTCATGCCGACATCCACACACTTAGATATACACACACCACGCACATGCACGCACGCAAGCAGACACACACTAGTACATTCTTCATTACCATTCCAGAGCTGATAGGCTCTAATTATCTGCCTTGGCTCTGATTAGTCTCTCTGTAACAAGCTAATTAGATGGAGTCTTGTAAAATCATCACCACCATTACCACAGAGACATAGCTGGGAAAGACACCAACAAGCATGAGGCAAGGAATGTCTCTTGCTCTACTCCCCTCATAGATTTGATAGTCAACTAAATGTTAAGTGCTGGAGCTCTGATTTCTTTTTGATTAAGTGCCTTTTAAAACCCTCTACATTGGAATGGAGTCTTTATCCGTTCTCATTATTCATCACAGAAGGATTGTTCCATCTTACAGAGCCAGATGATCTGGCTTAAATTGCATAAACTGCTGCTGTCAACATTTTAGGAGATAGCATCTGAGCATTGATTAGTTTCTCTGCCCCCACGATACAGTGGCTATTTATCCAAACGAACTATCATCAGATCCAAGCCAGAACTTTTCTCTCCACAGAGCAACTTTAAAGCCCGAGCAGAAAGCCAGATTAATTCTCTACTCTAGCTTCTTCCTCCCTCTGTTATTATCCCTCTAACAATCCTTTTAGGAGCTGTCACACACTTTATAGCTATTGTGTTTCAGTCGTGAACACTCCAGAGCTAGTCTGGAGAGCAACATATTGTGTTTTTCATCAAAACCGCATCTGAACTGTAAGCCAGATAAAAAACGAAGTGAGAAACAAGAACTCAGCATTCGATTTTTACTGACCAACCCAGTTAAGCAAACACTGGGTGTTGTAAAAGATATATTACTGCAGTTCATTCTATGTTCGATGACTTAATAAAATTTAGCAGAGCAGCTGGAGGTGGCAAACAAGATGATGTTTAGATTTCTATTAATGATTTTAATAGACTTAAAAGAACTATGTGACAGAATATTTGGAAAACCAGTAATGTTGGATTTTTACATTTAGGGACAGCGCCTGAGGGTCGACCTGCAGGTGCTGCTGCTGCTACCTTCTCAGATTAAAAAGTACATATATATAGCCTCTTGTCACATCCAGAAAATATGTTATGTAATGGGACTGAGATCTATAGTTACTTTTAGTCCTTAAGTTACTACAGTAACCTCTGTGTGTGCAAGCAAGCAAGAAAGGCAGCTTCATGCACGTCAGCCGTGTCAAGTGTGTGTGTGCATGTGTCTGGGTATGACAGTCTGACTTGCCTCTATAGCAAGGCTTCACGTTTATATTCATATTTATGTTTGTGAGTGTGTGTGCGTCTGGGCAGGTTTTTTTCTTCTCATGGGTGAGGCAGATGGCCTCTGTGGATCTCAGCCTACTGAAGTGGTTGGCAGCTCTTCTGACATTCCTTCATGCCGTGTTGACACAAGATCACAGCCACTGTCTGTGGAAATGGTGTGTCAGCTTACAATTCTGTGACTTGCTCCACTTTGCAGGAATAGATTCTACACAAAATGTGACCTAGATAGGGGCCATAACAGTCGGGAGTTCTGTGCACAACGCCCTATCTATGTCTGACTTGTATCTAGATTGTGTCATTGTATTTTCTTTCATGAATAATGTGGATAATGACAATCAGTAGCAGGCATGCTGCGTTCCTGTCATACAGATTGAAATGCGGTTATATTCCACTTTTACTTGGCCGCTGTGGTGCACTCTTGCTGTCTACTCAGGCTCAGGGTGAGAGAGCAGGTAATTGGATTCCAGGAATCTTCTTATTCACTTCAGTGAAGCAGTGTCCCAGTGACAAAATGCCTGAAGCCATGAGGTATCATCGCCAGGCCCCGGTGGGAAGATCAAGGTAGCTTTACACAGTCTTGGTAGATGAGACCAGGACTGAGGCTCTCTCCCATGGGAACCTTGGTGTCTGGAAATCTCGATTGGAGCCCTGATGGCAGATGGATCACTTCATGTCCACCAACCATCACCATCTTCCCAAACAGTGCTCCCCACTTCCACTCCCAACAATCTCCAAAGTCTGGCAGCTATGAGAAGAAATGTGAGAAGGAAGTGGAGAGATAGTGGGTAAATTGCTATTTTAAAGGACCATACCAGTAATTTTGCACATTTAAGCCCAATGAATACTACCAGCATGCATGTTAGATTACTGACAACTATTTTCCAAAACATAAAACAGTACTTCCCTTAGTTTCAAAGCTCAGTGTTGACAGGTATGTACTGAGTTCACAGTGATGTTTATTGTATTTAATGTGTGGCCCTTTGACCATGAGAATGAAATTTTATTGGCCTCTGTCCTCGTATATATTAATACCCCCAATATATAAATATCCCCAATTTAATTTGTTCGGCTGCAACCTTTGCTGTTGTTTTCCTCTGCGTTGTTCTGCAGTAGAGTACGGAAGATTTATGAGAGGTTCTNCAACCTTTGCTGTTGTTTTCCTCTGCGTTGTTCTGCAGTAGAGTACGGAAGATTTATGAGAGGTTCTGGTACTCCTGAAAATGTGCCGGTACTCTGAAATGAAAATGACAGAGGTCCTGGTACTGTGTACCAAGGAGTACCAGCCCACTTCAAGCACTATCTATCTATCTATCTATCTATCTATCTATCTATCTATCTATCTATCTATCTATCTATCTATCTATCTATCTATCTATATCAATCTCTCTCTCTCTCTCTCTCTCTCTCTCTATATATATATATACACACACATACATATATATGTGTATATATGTATATACACATATATATACATACATATACACATATATATATGCATAGATAGATAGATAGATAGACAGATAGATTGATTGATTGATTGATTGATTGATTTCTCCTGGGACTATATTTCCTGGTGGAGGCCTACATTTTCTTCCGTGCAGCTCTGTGTTGGACTGGTTAAATTACCATATATACTCGATCTCGACTATCAGCTGACCCCCCCAGAGGAGAGAAGGGAGCTGATGAACAGTCTAAAAGAGAGAAAGGTAAAATTTAATCTGAAAGATATGTTACAACGAAGCTCAGGGGCTTTATGTTATTCTTTTTTGTTTCATTATTTAAGGAGAACAGGGTTAAGTGTTAGAATATGAGATTATTATTGTTTTTTTTTTTTTGTTTGTTTTTTTGTTTTTTTTTGTTTTGTTTTTTTTGTTTTGTTAAAGAAATAATTGAATCCAGATCCACACTCCTCACCAGTTGGTGGCGGTAATGCACCAATTAGTTGTTTGCCAACCGCCATAAAATTTTACAGAAGAAGAAGAAGAAGCTGACCCCCCAGTTTTGACCTGCAAATTTAGCTTTTTACAGAAACCCGCATATAAGCCGACACCCTAAAGTTGCTCCATCAATTTATTTGTTTAGCAAATTAGCCTACGTTTTTTTCTGGATATTGTCAGAAATCCTGTGATTTTCTGAATATAATCCACATACCGGTACCAGTAAACAGCTGATTACTAACTAACATTAGGTGATATTAAGTTTTTTGGACTCCTCTCCTCTTCCTCTTCTGAATTGCCAACCACGCAGTGATGAAGGTAAGGAAAGCTTTACAAATGAGCTTTAATTATTACGGCGCTTATTTAGCTTATTTAGCTGTAGTGAGTTTTTGTTAAGAATCTCACTCGTTACGTGTTTTCAGTAATTATCCTGTAGCTGAGTGGATGCGGGCCTGTCTATGTGCTGGAGCATTCAGCGATATGGAGTTTTGGAATTCTCTCAGCCATAAATTTATTTTTATTTTTTTAGTAAATTACCTGTTTTCCTGAGTATTGTCATAGTATTCCTCTGATTTTCTGAAAATAATCCATGTACGGGTCGTGGCTGTTTTAAAACTTAACCGCTTTAACGGGGCTTCTCTTCCTCACGCTCACCGGAATGATAACATCGCCTCTTGTTCTTTTCGTGGATTATTTATTTTCAAAATCAAAACAACAAAACATGACGTGAGGTGAGGTAAATAACTATATCCCGCTGCCCCGTTCCTCCGGCTGAGCGTCTATAGATCCTCCGTGACGGAGCCGGTACGTATCATAGCGGATCATAGTGGCACTTCACTCAGATCAGTCAGTATATTAAAACATAATAACTTATTTGATTTCACTTTTCCCCAAATTAAATATTTTAAACATTTAATAATTAACCAAGAAATGGCTCTAGCATGTTACCGGTAAACATGATATTTATTTCAGCAGCTGATTAGCTCTTACTGCCTTTGCAAAATCTGCTTAATAAGATGTTTTGTCAGGAAATATCTCATTATTGGTTATGATTTAAACTATTTTCCATGGGTAGTGGTAATTGGTAGTATTTCAATGTATGGAAATTTCGATCTGATTTGAATTACTGACTATAAGCCGTCCCGATTTGCTTTGTGAAATTTGGTTAAAAAAAAAAACTCGGCTTATAGTCGAGTATATATGGNCCCGATTTGCTTTGTGAAATTTGGTTAAAAAAAAAAACTCGGCTTATAGTCGAGTATATATGGTAACTGGCAATTAAGTAATTAAATGACAAAAAGAAAAAGAAAAAAAAAGAGCAACGTTTGGTTTTCTGTGATGGATTATGTGTCTCAAGCATGTTTCAAATCTCTACAAGTAGATTTTAAAAGCATACTGCAATAGACTGAAACCAGTGGCAGCCCGGAAGGCAGAAAAAACAAATCTAAAATGTGTCGCTCCAGTAGTATGGTTTGGAAAATGGTTGGCAGTAATGTAACATGTATGCGGTCGTATTTATTGGGCTCAAACATGCAAAATCACCAATATGCTCCTTTAAGAGAGTGTGGCAAAAAACTTTGCTGAGCTGAAATAAGAATGTCAGTAATGATAACATCATGCAGATGGAATAAGCATTCAGATTTATTCTAATCCTGCAGCATTGTGTTGTGTGTTGGTATCTGCTGCAGTGGGTTCGTACCCTCTGAACCCTCAGCTGACTTTCTATTTGTTTCCGTTTTGGATTCCCTGGCTGCTTGTCTCCCATCTGCTCACACAGTTACATGACAGCTGTCACTTTCAGTAACCATGTGTTCACCACTATTTCACCTTTATTCCCCAGGCCCAGACTGGTACCTGAATAAGGTGAAGCTGAAGATTACTGATGTCAACGACAATGTCCCTGAGTGGGGCATGAAGCCGTACCCTTACCTGGCCGTAGTGTCCCCTGAGGCCCCGGCGGGAATGGTTGTCTACCAGCTTCAGGCTCACGACGAGGACAAGGATAAAAGCGGGGAGGTGGAGTACTTCCTGTCAGATGGTAAGATTTCTGTCGTCTGCTCACGTGCACACACATGAGGCGGAGATGAGGGAAGTTGCGTTAAAATAGGTTGTGTTGTTGTTAAAATAGGCTGACAGACTTTGAGCTGTTGGATAGAAATACAGCGCGTCAGACCAGCTCAGTCACAGACAGACAGCCACAGGCATTCACACATTCATTCATGCAGTCATACACTCTTTAGGTATCCATTAGTCTCTCTCTTGCTCTTGGTCACCCCNCCCCCCCTGCTTCTCTCTCCTTCTGTCAGTCTCACACGCACTGCATATACGCAAAGACAGCCAGGAGCCTTCACACATTTGTTTATTCACGTATCTTGTACTCGTGCTCTCATCTATCTGTCTGCTTGTCTCTGTTTCATCCACACACAGCCATGCAGACACACACACGCACACACACAGTGGGCTGTTGGAAGTCTGCCACAGAAGTAAACCCCCTGGTGGTTGAGGGGATAGAGGTTTGTTGGCATGTCAGAGATTGGGGGATGTGCTAATCTCGCCTATGGGGGTTTGCAAAACACAACTGACTTTTCTGTGACTCGCATTAGTCCACCGCACACTCCCTGATGTGGGTTAAACCACAATTAACACAAAGTGCTTGTGGCCTGTGTGATCATGCTAAAATCTCTTATAAGCAGCAATGCTTAACTCTAACAGTTTATATCAGATAAATTATTTACCTTCATGTAATCTAGACTTAATTTCAGGATTTTCATTTATTTATTTAACCCTCTGATTCCATGATTACATTTTAAGGCCTGAGGAAGATGAGAGTATCTAACCTTTTGGTGAGAGTGGCCTATCTGTCTGACTGACCCAGTTTTTAGTATTTACAGCACATACAGAACCTTGTAGGCTTCAGGCTTCAGGCACAAGACAAGCACATTTTTGTACTCTAGAGTTTCACAAATACACCACAGGTAACTTTTAGATGCTACAAACTAGTAGCAGATGTACTGAAAATGGTAAATATTAGTTACTGATACTGTATCTACAAACACAGACTTAAACAAATTTACCCTGAAAAATGAGTGTAGTATAGCCAATACATGTTAAAGAACCATACCGGTGATTTTTGCATGTTTAAGCCCAATAAATGCATATTTCAAGTCTTTTTTACAAGCTGATTTTAACAGCATACTGGAATGAACTAAAGTCAATGGCAGTATGGAAGGCAGGAAAAACAATTCTAAAATGTCTAAAATGTACTGCTCCAGTAATATGTTTTGGCAAATGGTTGTCAGTAACGTAATGTGTATGCTGGTTATATATATTAGGCTCAAACATACAATGCAAAACCACCGGTATGGTCCTTTAACTACAAATGCAAACTGGCAGCAGTGCCACAATCAGCAGGTGCAAACCGTGACAAAGACTAAGCGGGTGAAAGCTGTTATCTAGTTCAAATCAGTATTGGAGTAATACTGCGTTCTATTAGTTGTAACATAAATAATATGTAACATCAACTCAAAAATATTGTACCTGGTGCACCTGTATCTGAAGTTAAAAGTACAAAGTGAACTTCTGTACTGTACATATGTAGGGTACAACCTCAGGTACAATGCAGCCATTCATACACTTTCTTGTCTTTTATCTTTTATGTATTTATCTATTTAAAGAATAGTCCTTTGTATGACGTAAGCTTTTCTCTGCTGGCCGTTTTTGTGTGAATAAAATATATTATACATCATGCACGTAAAAGGATACATGTTGTAAAATTAATACAACATCAGCAGAGTTAGTGCTCCTTTTTCTCTCTATATTCTAAATTAAAGATGGCCTGGCAGTTTCAGAATCAAGCAGGTCTGCGGTTTTGATTTAGGTTGTTTGCAAGTATTACAGATGGAAATAATTTTCAGTTTGACTGGCTATATGATGGATGCTTTGAAAAAAATAGCTACTAATGACTAAAGGCCCTCATATTCTTCAAAAGACATAAGATGAAACATGTCCAGGTGAACATGTCCTAGAAAGCTATTGCAGTATAGTCCCTTAAAGGACCATACCAGTGCTTTTGCATGGTTGAGCCCAATAAATACACGTTACATTACAGCCAGCTGGAGGTACCAAAGGTAGAGTTCTCCTTGGGGGGCCCCTGCACAAATCACCACTTCTTAAGCTTTGCAAGGCATCTTTTTTGCCCTGAAAGTTCTACTTTGTAAGAACTATACGGAGGCCTTAAGGCTGAAATTCAGCTTACTGACTTACTTCATCATTCAATATTTACAACACTGCCTGATACAACATAGTAAACCAAGAGTTATACTATTAAAGGAGCATTAAATCATTTAATACTCTGGGTGATGTGGCACAGAAGGTTTCTTTGCAGAGCTGCATGAGAAAAGTAAACCTTGTTCAGACGTTATGTGTATTCATGAGACATAAGCTTTTATACATAGCTTCAGTATTAAAAAAACACCTGCTTTCTCGTACCAAATGGAACACTTTATTGAAAATGTATTTATGTATTCAGTGCATTCATATTGGTAGAGAGTTGACATGTCAAGATACTTGACAATTTGACACTTTACTTGGTTTGACAAATGCTTTGCATAGAAAGATTGGATTAGTGATTTGAAGTTGAGTCACAATGATGCAGAAAAGCCTTTCAAGTATTCTGGACATGTTGAGGGCATTGCTCAGAAAAATGTCTGCTGTATGGGAATACATTTCTGAGATTCAGGCAAAAGTGCTGCTTTACATCCAGCATTAGAAAATGTCATTGCATTTCTCTATAGGTGGTGATGGCTGCTTTGCTGTGGACAAGAAGACAGGCCAGGTGGTGACCACAGGTTTGGTGCTTCAGAGGGACAGAGAGTACTTGTTAAGCGTGGTGGCCATTGATGGACAGGGCAGCCGCAGCCTCCCTGCGATGCTTTCTGTGGTGGCGGGGGCCAGAGCACCCCAGTTCACCAATACCAGCTACCCCATCTCCATCCCAGAGAACACACCTGAGGGACAGCCGTGAGTACTGTACTGCGTGTATTACTGTTCGCATCCATACACACTAGCAGAGATGAATTAAAGAACTGTATCAGTGATTTTGCATGTTTGAGCCCAATAATCACCACCCACATACACGTTACAGCCAACTAGTTTCCAAAACATAAGCCTGTATTTTAGTTTTTATGTTATTTTTGCCAAATCCCGTAGTCTTTGAAAATCATGTTCAGGTGATGCATCCACCTTAAAATTCAGTGTTTTGCTTGCTAAAACCTATGCACGATTATAGAAGGCACGGTCGTTTTAATTTCTCTATAAAAGTATCCTTCTCCTGGGACTATATTTCCTAGCAGAGACAAAGAAACAATTTCTGTGTAGCTCCATGTTGGATTTAACTATGACAAAAAAATAATAACTGAGTGTGATGATCACTTATCTCAAGCACATTTCAAGTCTCTACAAGTTGATTTTAATAGGACACTAGAACGAATTGAAACCATTTGGGCGCAAACACGCAAAATCACTGTTATGGTCTTTTAAGGTTGTGTGATATAAGCAACATAAATAAATAAAATAAATAAATAAATAATTTTTTTCTTAGTTTTCAACTTAAGCTAAATATTTGCCTTTTTAAGATGAAATTACATGATTGTGATCTCAAATAGAAGCCTTTTCCTGTAGTAACAAGTAAAACTGTTGCGCTTTTATTCAGTTGTAGCCTATTCTCATGGTTCCCACTGAAAATTTATTTATTTATTTTTATTGGTCAGCAAAACAACTAAATCAACATACAAATAAGTAAGACAAAATATATATGTATATACATATATCAATAAACAAAGCATATATATTTTCCTCACATAAAAAAAGAAAATGACTAAAAAGGCGTAGGTCTTAGCTTATTGTGCCTACCCTTCTCATATTTTCGTATGTGGCTACCCCACTGTAAATTAAACATTACATCACATTAGACTATTCAGTTTCATTAATTTATCATCTAGCAGCTCCTTAGGATTTCAGACATGTCATAACTAATAACATAATATATATGTGGATACAAGCTAAACTTTACATTTATTTATTGCTTTGTATCCATTTCCTTATATCTGTTCAAAATATTAATTTTATACATATTCTTAAACTTTGTGAGTATTTTGCACATTTTAAGTTTGTTACCAGGCTATTCCATATGGTTATCCCTTTACAAGTGCCTTAGAGTTCTGTTCTAATTACTGGCTTCTTATACATACATATTCCTCTGAGGTTATATTGACTCCCTCTTTCTCTAAATATCTCATATATTTTCTGGTAACAACTGTTTCTGAGCTTCATATTATTATAAATTCTTTATTATTGGCTCTGTATAATTTTACAAACATAAATCCATCTGCTGGTATCATAAAAATGCATCACTATTGCATGAAGGTTGTTGGCATACTTCATGTCAGCTCGGGGATAAAGACTTCCACAAGCTACCTCAGACATGCTGATGTGTTGATTATTCATTATTAATATTCATTTGTTCACAAGAGTGCAGTCAAGCAGAAATTGACATCCTCATCTCACGCCATTAGGGAATGTAAACTTCTTTATCCATTAAAACAAACAAATATGGCAGGATAATAGCATTACATTATTATTCAGAATTGACAAGTGCTGATTGACTGAGTTTATAGCACTTAGTCAATGGGCCATAGAGTAATTGATTTCATTACAGCACAGTGCTGATGCAGAAAAAATGGAAGTCAATTTTAATTCAACATGTGTGCAATAGAAATCAAATATTAAAGGTTTTCTTTCTTGTTTTTACCCCCTTGCCTCTTCCATTCTGCAGCTTCCTGGTGGTGGTTGCCATTTCCTTCCAGAAGCAGCCAATCAGCTACAGCCTGTTGATCAATCCAAGCAGCCTTTTCAGCATCCAGCAGCAAACGGGGGAGATCAGTCTAACAAGGACTTTAGATTATGAGAGTGACCAGCGGCGTTACTTGTTGATGGTGCGAGCCAGCGAGGAGCCCGGCAGCCTCAGCACTGCCACCGAGGTTAGTTTAATTAATGAGTGATAAAATCTACGAGACACAAAGAGCTTGTTGACTCATGTCAACAAAGCGGAGGTGAAATGGCCATGAAGCAAGGTGTCTGAACTTGCTGTTTATTCTTGGTTACATTTCTTCACTCATCCAAGTAGATTCTTCATGACAAAGTCAGTAAGAAACAGTAAACAGCATTTATCTTCTGAGGGCCATACATTCACACCTTGGGCCAGGTAACTCACATGTCATGTGAAGGTCGTAAGAGTCACACAACAGTACTTGAGAGGTTTATGTTGCATTCGTTTTGAACTCGGAATTTCCACTTCCAGCTGGGAAAAGTCAAACAAGGACAAGTTGAACTAGAGTCAAAGTCAAACACCCCCTCAATTTGGAATTTCGACTCAAACAAGCTTTCCCAACCCTGAGTTCACTATTAAAGTCATTTCAACATGGCTGCTCGCACAGTAAACAGCAATTCCTTAATTTATAAATGAATGTTTAGGTAGCATTTTTGCATTGTCACAGAATTGACGTATGCTCCTTTAATTGCACATACATTTGTGAGAGCATGTTGCTGGGTTTGAAGGCTACACAGATGTAGTGCCATAGTGAAACTTCTTCAAGACTGAACAGCAAGTCCTGTTTTCTTGAACTACTGCTACTGCTCGATACGCTGAGATGAACTGAGCTGAGATCCAATATGTTGTCTTATTGTTACATCTGTCACCCAAATAGCAGTTACAGTTATTGCAGAATTAAAGTGAAATGAAAATCTTTGTTGCTGCCCTTGCTTTGCTGGGGGATGCTGAGTCTCACATAAATGTTTTATGCCTCAGATATTGCCAGAAAAGACTGCATTTATTGTATTGACATAAACTTAACACTGACCTATCGACACCAATTGAGTTTGTCTACAGGAATGACAAAGCTGAATGGTTTTGACATGAGCAAGGGGGCCACAGGGAGCTTTTAGTAATGTTAAATGCTTTTTGTAACGAGCGCAATCTAAAGCCCCTGGCATACGAACTCGTAACTCTAAAACTTTATTCACGAAAGATGACTTCTAGTTAAACTTTTTCTTTATGTTTGGTATCATTCTCATTATTAATTTAAAGATTTTGTTACCCAACTATCATGTCAGACCCTCATTTCACACCGCAGATCCAGCAGGCAAAACCTCTTCCTGCTCAGCTGCACGTTGTAAAGCAGGAGATGGAGGCCAGGAAAACCTATCCCAGCTATTTCAGGACCATTACTCAGCTGTCACTTTACACTTTACACACAGTGGTGACAGGGAGCTTGTAGGGCGAAGGGTGGCTAAGGGCCTTTGTCCAAAACACACACAGTGAGGCACACACATGCTCAGAACATTTCTATTTTTGACTCAAGAAAAATCATGAAGTGGAAGATAAAGGATGTGTTGAACAGGCAACTTAAGAAACGATAAAATGCAATTTAGATTATGTTTTGGGTTTTCCAATGGCTGTCTGCTGGATTTAAGGGTTATTAAAGAGATGATAATTACTGTTCTTCTACACTTATTTTTGTCTGTCTCCTCTCCTCTTCTTCCTTCCCTCTTCTTTTCCATTTTCTCTTCTTTCTTCTTTCCTTCCTTCCTCCCTCCCTTGCTCCTCTTCTCTCCTCTTAACCCATCCTGCTGGCGCTAATCAGGTTCAGGTGTTGATAACGGATGAGAATGATTGTGTCCCTGAGTTCCTCCAATCCATTTACAGTGTGGATGGAGTTCCTGAGACTGTCACCACGGCAACGTCCCTGCTGCAGGGTGAGATTCCTCTGACCCCATATTTCACATCCATCTGGCTCTTTTTGAAGTACAGATAGAAAACTACCAGAAAGTCACTTTTTCTAGAGGAAAACAGCAGTGTATTTAACATTTTGGCAGAAAGCCAGGGCTGCAACAGTGGCCTCAGATTACTATAATAACTTATAGACCCATAACGCCTCGTTGCATACTAAAAGCCAGTAATAGATTTCTCAGATCTGTAATCATAAATTCAATTATATTTTCTAAAGTAGCCGCTTCAAAGATGTCATGCTGTTGTTTTGATTTATTACATGCTCTATGAATAATGGCATGTCAATTTATCCATTACTGCATGAAGTTACCTTATAATTATCAATTATCAAGTGTCTATGTTGAAGGGGTATTTTTTTTTTCCATTTCAAATTGCTATCAGCATTGATAAACTTGAGTGGAAAGCTTTGTTAAAAGTAATCATAAATTGAGAAAGTCAGAGGCAGCTCTTTGTTTCAAGATTTTCACCACTGTTCTGAGATTCAGCAATTTTGAGCTCTCTTTGAAAGATTTGGTTATAACCTCGGATCGCTCCACAATCTGTTCGATTTTACTGTGGCACAGCATTGACTGCAGAGTCACAAACTAAAAAATGGCTTTGGGGGAAAAGTTCAGGAGAAACATATTAAATAATATCATTTTGCGTTTTTGCACGTATGTATCAGGGATAATTTTGTCCTCCATGGGCTACTGTAGGTGATGCATTGGAGTCTCACAAATACGTGCAGTGTGTTCTGTGTGGAACAAATTTGATCCAAAACTAATCGAATACACAGCCTGAAGCTATAGAAATTATTCTTGTGAGCAGAAAGGAAGGCTAATCAAAAATACACAAATTAAACAATCAGCATTGTAAGAAAAGCTCAACAGCAGAGGGATGGAACATAGACGTGTCAACACATGCCCACTATTTCGCAATGGGGAACAAAAAGCAAAATGTTTATTTACATATAAGCTGCAGTTTCTATCAAATTGATAGGCATTTGTGCATTACTTCGTGGTTTTAAAAACAAAACCTCTGACAAAAGCCCCAGACTCCCAACAATTCAGAAAAATTGGGCAAACGTAACTTTGAAACAAGCTACTTTTTATCGTGATGGCCTTCAGAGCTAACTAATGAAATGTCAAAGTTTTCAAGCCTCAAAGGAGTGAAATCTCCATTAACTTTCTCTCTGCCTCCACTGGGCATGATACAAGACACAGACGAATACTTTAACAGTGAGGCTTACATTTTAATTTTCCCCAGTGAGGTAGCTGGTAATACATTTTAGTAGAAACTGTTGAACATTACATATTATACAAAGTATACAAAGATAACTAACTGCAGTCCTTGACTATGTATATTACAAAGCACTGAAAATGCAGGAGAATAAAGCTTTGAGATGCACAAGTTACCATCTGTGCTTGGCGTAGAGGAAATACGCACATCAAAGGAATATGCAGTATGAGACTTATGAGCTAGAGGGGCTCAACATGAAACAGTTAAGTGAAATTTACCAAACAGCAACTTAAATTCGCTGTAAAACCAAGGGTGTCAATATTTGTGGCTGTGGTGTTTTAGAAAAAAAAAAAAAATTNAAAAAAAAAAAAAATCTCATTCCACATTAGAAACAAACACCTATTTTTCAGTGCAGCTACCTCAGAGTAAAATGATTTCAAAATAGTCTCGGCAGAAAATACAGCTCATGTTTTTCTTTTTCCTGTCTTTAAGCTCATTTTTGCAAATGATGATAATAATTCTGCAGGGCGCTGCGGAGTGTGTGTGCTACTAATTGCAGCTGTCAGAGCCTATGATCTATGACATGTTTAGTAAAGCTATAAGGAGATAATGATCTAAACAGATGTCAACATATTCATCAGCTCATTTGGACTCGGTGTTAATTGATTGTCCTTGTGGCGTTTTCCCTCTCACCAGTGTTAGCCACAGACTGTGATTCAGGGTCAAATGCTGAGCTCACCTATTACACCCTGAGCCCAGACTTCAGCATTTCACCTCATGGGACGATTTTCCCTGCTGGCCGGTTGGACTACGAGAGGCCGAACCATCTGTATGAGTTTGTGGTGATGGCGGTGGACAATGGCGACGAGGCTCACTCTGGCACTGCCACAGTCCGCGTGAGGATGGCGAATGTCAATGATGAGGCGCCAGAATTCTCCCAGCCTGTGTGAGCAGCTTTATTTATCTCTTATATTTTGTTGACTCCTGAAACCAAACATGCTGTAAGTTCATTCTTTCTCTAAAACTTCATTTATTCCATTATTTCCTCACATTAACATTGGTCATTCTCATATATTGTCATATAGTCATATATTGTCTCATTTACAGTCTTTCTACCATCAAGAAGCTATGGTTTACCAAAATATGTGCTTTGCAGATGCCTCAGAAAAACACAAAAACGTTGAGATCGATATACTTGGATTGAGAACCCAGAATATATTCCACATCATCTAGAAGACCGTATATTGATACAACATTGCTCTAAGCAATTTAGTTTTTTAGAGATGCACATTTCACATATAAAACTAGTGCAGTGCCCGTTGAAAATGTGCATGTTCGGACCAGGCCGGACTTCACAGTGTGCGCTGCAGCCTGCCATAAGTGCATGTGGAGCGGAGCATATGCTGCCGTGCCCGGAGCGTATCCTGCCGCACTGACTACTTTTTACCGGCAACTCAATTCAAGAACCACTCATCCAAACAATTTCACACGCGACACTGCATGTCCTTGGGTCCTGAGGACCCAAGGACATGCAGTGCCGAATGTCAATTTCATACAGTGCCGGGTTCAAGAGATAATGGTGCCACAGACAGAGATTTCTGCATTTATAATTAGATGCAACTAAATTCATTCAGAATACACAAGAACACATTTAGATTCAAGCTGAATTATTTTATTAAAGTAAATTGTGGCTAAAGTTCAACTACAGTTTATGATAAAGATGAGATGAAGTTTAAAGTGATGAAGTGTACTGCTGCAGCCTTGATCCACCATTTGATCAGTTTTTATCCCATCCAAGCTTTAGTCTTTGGGCAGGCATAGGTAGTTGCATCACAGACATATGGGTTGTTACATCATTCAGTGGACATACCTTCCCTCAGGCTAGTCATCACAATAATATTTAATGCAAGGAATTCTATCACAAACACCCACCAACATGTGTGTGTGTGTGCGCGCACTGCTGTAAATTCATGATCACTCTCAAAGACAAAATCAATATATTTGGTTTGAGGTGGTAATCACCGCCATCTGCCATCAATACAAACTGTTGCTAACTTCCTATAAATAAAACATACAGAGGCTCTGTTACTTACACTGCATCAAGCTAAAAATGGTTCAGATTTGATGTTGTCTTAAAGGAACATGCCTGTGATTTTGCATGTTTGAGCCCAATAAATACAACATTGTAATATAATATAACAAGTTACATTAACGCCAACAATTTTAATACTACTGGAGCATTAAATATTAGAATTGTTTTGCCTACCTTCTAGACTGCCATTGGTTTCAGTTTATTCCAGTATGCTATAAAAATCAACTCGAAACTTGAATCATCTCGAGATCCATCACAATGAACATGACGTCTGTGCATTTTTTTTTTTTTTTTTTTNTTTTTTTTTTTTTTTTTTAATCAAAGTTTCTTAATTATCTGATCCAACACAGAGCTACACTGAAGAAAACATATGTCTCCACCAGGTAATATAGTCCCAGGAGAAGATTGTTTTTACAGAAAAATTAAAATGACTGTGCCGTCTACAATCATGCATAGGTGTTATTAGGCAAAGCATTCAATTTTCAGGGTCACTGTCAGCCCAGATTTCATTAAACTCAAAAAAAAAAAGTAGGGTAACTCGTTACCCTAAAAAAGTTAAGTTATGCATTGTTGAACAAACAAAAAAAGTATATATTTAGCACAGGGAGAACATGCAAACTCCACACAGAAAGGAACCAGTCGGCCTCGAACCCGGGGCCTTTTTGCTGTGAGGCAACAGAGCTAACCACTGAGTCACCATGCCACCCCACTTAATTTGTGCTTTGCTAATAGCAATGGGCAAAAATAAACTTACTTAAGTTGATTCAACTCAAAAACTCTTAACTGGATAAAAAAAAAAAATATATCCAAAAAGTACAACTAACTCAAACTCATTAGGTCATATATGGAATATTTTGGGTACAATTAACTAAATTGGGTACAATTACCTAATTTTTTTGAGTTAAAACATCATCTGGGATTACAGTGTGGGTATATCACCTGAACATTTGATTTTGAAAGATTAGAGGATTTAGTGAAATAACACGGAAACTAAAATCTGGTTTGATGTTTTAGAAAATGCAAATGTATGCGGATAGTATTTATTGGGCTCCAACATGTAAAATCACTGATGTGGTCCTTTAAAATCATGATTTCACACAGCATTTCTTGGGGATATTTTTAGTTATTTCCAAAGATATGCAGGAAATTGACATGGATACAATCCAGTGTGTCCTAGACAAACTTTTTGGCAAAACTGTGAGAGTGGGTGGGCAGCTTACTGTCACCAGGCTCTTCTGCATTTTCCCCCCAAACGAATAAGGTGCTTGTCAGTCTTGTGTCAGTGACCTTCACAGGAAACGCCGCAGATCTCTTGTTATTCGCTCTTGTTGTATTGTCAGGTGTCAATCTCAGTAGGTGAGTAGACACAAAGCCAAACAACGAGGCAGAAAGAAGGGTGTAACAGACATTCAACTGAGGGGGAACACATTGAGAAACAGTTAAAGGGAAAGCACGTAGAGAATACCGAAACATCCATCGCGAGGAGACAGCAGACAGCCAGTCAGATATGCAGATAAACAGAGGAGCTTGTCGGCACTCAGACAAATGATTTTGCCCGACTGGCAGACAGAGTTAGAAACGCAGGCAATTTGCCAGCTAGGGTCTGTCAGGCACCTCATCATACTGTTGCTTACTGAAATGTAGATAAGTGCCGCGAAGACAGAAGAGGACAGAGTGGCCAAGAGAGGCACAAGGGAAGGCACAGAGACAGAATGATGGATACTGTGATGTTTAAGAAATAGAGAGACCTAATCTATGGAATCTATAGATACTTGGATGTGTGAGTGGAGAGACTAATGTTTCCTGATATGACCTCAGAGTTGACGGCTGAGTGAGAGGTTAAAGGGCTGGTAACCTTTTTATACTTTTTCAGAATGCCCACACTGGAAGGCAGAGGGAAAGCTGCCATCATATTGAGGGGAGAGGGTGGTGTGTGTGTGTGTGTGTGTGTGTGTCTTTGTTTTTGTAATCTCATTGAAATTAATCTTAAGAGTTAGGAAAAATCACACAGCCTTTCCCTTTAGGAGAGGAGGATGGGTTATTAGCAGAAATCCTGTGTCTTCTGTATATTTTTGTTGTAATCTCCACTCGATTATAAACAGGATACAAACGGGGATAACGGGGCACAGTTTCACTTTCAAGAAACCGAGGAAAGAAAATGAAAGTGTGAGAGAGAAATTAAAACCCTCCTGATTTTCACGGTTCACCATACCTGTCCAATCATTGCAAAGTGGGCATGTCTTGTGGAGTCAGAGAGTTGAAATTTTGTCAGACACATCTTCCGATTTGATTGGTGGAAAGAAGGTTTCCGCCGCCTTCCATCTCTCTGACAGGCATGTTGGAAGAAATATACTGCAGCCTTAAAGGGAGGATGTTAACGGACCATACCACCCATTTTGCATGTTTGAGCCTAATACACTCAATTTTCATATACGTAATGTTACTGACAATCATATAAGACACACCTATAAGACAATAAGGTGGGTGTATCACTTGAATATTTGAAAGATTAAGACATTTTGCAAAATATCCGGAAAGCTGAAATATGGTTATATCCTTTGGGAAATGATTGTCAGTAACCTTATATGTATGAAAATGGAATATATTAGGTTCAAACATGCAAAATGGGTTAGGTCCTTTAATAAATGGTGTGCAGGTATTTACACACCTGTAGATATGCACATAAACAAATATACAAGCCAAAAGACAGACAGACACACTCTAAGTACGGATTCACAGTTCAGCGAGACGTAGGGAGATGCTTTAGGAAGGAAGGATGAGGAAGTGTATATGTATCATCCACAGAGCGGTGGATTGGTGGCCTCTGAGCCGAGTGACAGATTACAGGTCACTCATGTTGCCAAGGAGACTGCCATAGCTGGCAGAGATAAATCACCCATCAGCGTTGTTCTGTAAACCATCAATCACCCTCTGACTTCTTACTACAGACACTGACATCCCCTACATACACACACGCACACACACACACATTTGAAGAGGATACAGTACAAAATCTCACAGGGAATGAGTTCTGCTGACGAATCAACTCAAACTCTCTGAGAATGCCCCCCCCCATCCCACTCTTTCCTGTCTATCAGCTTTACTCCTTCCTGCTCTCTCCTCTCTTTCTCACCCCACATATCACTTTGCCTGTCATTTCCTGGCGAGCCTCCCCTTCTTTGTCGCCTGTTTCTCTCTCCATCTCGCCTTTGCTCTGTTTTCTATTTCTCTTCATCTCTGCATCCTCAAAGTCACACAGTTCATCTCCACCCCCTTTTTTTTTGCTTCGTACCACAGTGGTATATCAGTCTCCCTGGGCATCCCAGTGCCCAACACTACACAGCAAGCAAATCACTATTGACATTTTAAAAGGCACTGGATCAAATGGCCCACAGTGGGCTGGGTGAGTGGAAGGACCATTTGTTCAATGACTTCAACATCCCAGTAGGCATTATCGTTTGTCTCTGGCCTGGCCAGCTAAGAGGACAAGTTAAATCATAGTGACAAGGAAAAGCCACAACCATAAGTCTAATCAGCCTGCTGATGCTTTGAAGTGTGTGAATAATACATCTCCTCTGTCTGTATGTGCGTCTTTATCACCGACTGTGTATATGTGTGATTTTCAATTTCTTGCACTTGTAAGGCTGATTCTCTCTTTCCAGATATCGAACATTTGTTTCTGAGGATGCAGGCCCCAGTACTCTGGTTGCAACGGTGCTGGCCAAAGACCCAGACAGCGATGGAATAAGCTACTCCATAACAGCAGGAAATGAAGAAGGCAACTTTGTCATTGATAGCCAGAAAGGTGATACTTCTTAATTTTCCAGTCAGGCCTCACATTTGTAGCTCTCACTCTAATCGACAGGCTTTCCTTCAGACCACACATTCAATTTCCTCTAATGCATTCCTCTTATATCGTAGTGCGCAATGGATGCCCTCTACTTTCAAAGTCAATGTGGAAATATATTGAAAGTTGATATTAAGAGTAATAATTTCAACGTGAACTTCACTGTTTCTATTCCTGTGCTCATAAATATAAAGGATGGCATTATTTAAGAAATGTCCACAGTGGCTTTTCCTTTTGACAGGTACACAGAGGAACATTTCTCATGTTTCCAAGCTCTTTGGCAACAATGATGGCACAGTTTATCTTTTTTATTTACCCTTTGATCCAAAACCACTTGCAATCACTGTGACATTTGTCGCCCGACCCTTTCAGTTCAATTTCACAACAACTGCTCTATCATAGCTGACAATCTTCAGGCTGCATTCAGCTGCTTCCTCTCTCTCCTTTGTGCCATCTTTTTTTTTATATCCCTTACCTCACTTTCTATGGATCTTCAGACCACAAAAATGCAAAGGTTGATATTCACTGGGTGCAGCAAGCCTACTATAGCTTCCCACTTATATATGAAGAGTGCTGGCTCATTGAATAGCTGCTACGTCTTGTGTCGCATTTGTAAACAAGGCTGACATTTAAGCTGAGAGAATTACTGTGTACATCCTACAGTTCACTTCAATGTTGAAGCGCCATACCATCAATGTCACGCATTGTCATTACGAACTGAGGCCCTATTCTGCTGTGTGGGCAGGCAAGATCACAAGTAAATTGGAAGAGAGTAGAGTCAGGCACTTGTGACTGGGTGTACCAGCATGCCAAATTGCTTTAATCAAGAGCATTGAAAGAGACGAATAGAAAGACAAGCAAGAGAATAAAAAACCTCCTCGTGTTCTCAGTTCAGTGAGGTTCCGCAGCATCACAGGGCGCTCGCTCCTTGTCCTGATGTTTTTGTATTTCTGGTGAGGAGAAAGATGTCGCCTCCTTTTATCCCACCTTTATCTTGACTGTTACATGAAATCAGACAAAGGAAGAGAGAAGAACAAGTGATAGGCATCTGCTTAGTCTGGTTAATGTATTTAAAGGACCATACTACCCATTTTGCATGTTTGAGCCTCATATATTCAATTTTCATACATGTAACGTTACTGACAATCATTTCCCAAAGCATACTACTGGAACGATGAATTTTTTTTTTTTAATTATCTTCCAGACCACCATTGGTTTCAGTTCATTCTGGTGACCTATTAAAACCAACTATTAAAAGCAACTTGTTGTTCTTGGAATAGGTAATCCAATATCGTGAACAGTAGGTATATTCAGGTTTTTTCGAAATTTTGTAATTTTAGTGTTTAAGTGCAATAAAAAGCACGGAGTGAATGTAAGTCTCCACCAGGGAATATAGTCCCAAAAGAAGACCTGCGTTTATTGAAAAATTTAAATGACTGTGACTTCATAATTTTGCGTAACTATTAGCAGGCGAAACATGAATTTTTAAGGTGGATGTATCACTTGAATATTTGATTTTGAAAGATTAAGAGATTTTGCAAAATATCAGGAAATCTGAAATATGGTTTTATCCTTTGGGAAATGCTTGTCAGTAACCTTATATGTATGAAAATTGAATATATTTGGCTCAAACACGCAAAATGGGTGGTATGGTCCTTTAATGTATTCACCATTTAAACATTAAAAGTCTCGCTTCAAAAAATAAGCGAATCTCTGGTTTAATGACATCTCTGAAAGCTGTTCGGAGTCAGGTGAGATTTGAGATTGGAGATGCGGTTGTAAAGGTGTCTCAGTTGATGACAAAGGTACAGAAAGATCAAGAACACTCTGTTCATGTTTGTCACCCACTGAAAAGTAATTTCTGAGGACCTTAGAAGAAGAATTCTAGGGATGCAGGAACGTGGAAAAGCCTTTAATCTCTGAAGACCTTGATGTTCTTTAATGCACAGCAAGACTAACTGTCTTAAGAATATGATGAATGGAAGTTACTCTTCCAAGTCACAGGCATCCTGCAAAGATCACACCACAGAGCCCAACATGTGATGCTGAAGGAGGTGAAGAACCCAGCGAACGACCTGCAAAAATAATGCTGGAGTCTCTGTTCGTGTGTCCACTATAAGAAAAACATGGAACAAAATAGTATTCGAGGAAGTTTTGCTGAAGTTTCCAAAAACCATGAGACTCCTGGAACAATGTTTTGGGGACGGGCGAGTCAAAAGTTGAACTTTTTGGCAGATGTGCACAATGTTTGGAAGAAAACTTGTAGAGACTTGAAACACGCTTGTAATCCATCACAGAGAACCACTTGATGTTATTATTTTTTGTCAAAGTTAATGAATTTAATTGATCCAGCACAGAGGGACAGGGAACAAAATGTATGTCTCCACCAGGGAATATAGTCCCAGGAGAAAGCTGCTTTTATCAGAGAAATTAAAACAACTGTGCCTTCTACAATCGGACGTACGTGTTAGCAGGCGAAACATAAAATTTTAAGGTGTGTATCACCTATAGATATGATTTTGAAAGATTACAGAATTTGTCAAAATAGCATGAAAACTAAAATACAGTTTCATGTTTTTGAAAATGGTTGGCAGTAATGTAACACGCACTGTGGTAGTATTTACTGGGCTCAAACACGAAAAACTATGGTCCTTTAATAAAAGTTGGAACAAAAACATGCAAGTAAATCAACAACAGAATGGTCTAAAAAGAAGGAAACTAGTGTTTTGGAATGACCAAGTCAGAGTCCAGACCTTAACCCCATAGAAATGCTGTGGCATGACCTGAAAAGACCTGTTCACATAAATATTCATCCCAGAAATATTGATGGCCTGGGGTAGTTTTGTAGGGAGGAATGATCTAAAATTCGTCCTCACCTCATGTATTTTTCCAGCCTGGATGATGAATGATTAAACAATATGATTAATAAAGGCATGAACACACTATTGTTGCCGTGCCATTCATTTTGGCAGAACGTGTTTGTGTATTATAAGGAGCTGGATTAAAATCAGAGCACATCTGATAAGCAACAAATGCAGAAATCCTGGCAATTCCAAAGGGTTCACTAACCTTTACTTGGCATTGCATAGAGGCAACTATTCGATTTGACTGTGACAAAACCACCACTGTGAAATTGGTTTTTAGATTTAGTCTCCATATCAGATTTTTAACTTTTTTAAGGACTTCTGAAGTAAATCTCCACTTCTCGCTACCTCGCTCCCCAACTTGTGGAGTGTAGCAACATAGTTTTGCATTTTCCCAGCGTGTTTTTCTTGAAAGAGTCTTCTGAAAGCTCATCGCTCACATTGGAAAGCCACAGTGGGAATCACACGCTGGTGAATTATTAATGAATGGCTGCACCTGCTGAATTGGAGGGAGTGTGTTATAAGAATTTGAGATATTGGGCTTGTGGTCTTTGCAGGGTTGATCCGTCTGCGTTCCACCCCCCTGCCCAAGCTTCAAGGCCTGGAGTATGTCCTCAATGTAACAGCCACAGACGATAATGCATCCGGGGGGCCACACCCTCTTTCCTCCACCGCCCGGGTCATTGTTGGAGTCGACGATGTCAACAACAACAAACCTGTATTTGAGGCGGTGAGAAGAACCTTTTTAAAGAATGTTGTGTATTGGATTGGATTTTTTTTTTCTAACTCGTGTCACTGTTAATTTGGACCCTTGCTAACAGCTGACAGTCAGTTGCCACAAATGACAGAATATGCTTGCACAATCATTTGCTATTTCTCCCTCATTGTGTCATTGTACTGGAATCTTTCCTCTGCTCATCACACTCTCCAGCTCTTCCTCTCCTATTTTTGCCCTGCCGGTCTCATTTCCTGGCCTCCCTCTCTCTTCATTCTGTTTTCCCATGAGTTCTGATTAGCCTGCACACTCAATCTATCTTTAGGCAACCCGTCGGGATTTCATTTAATTTATAAAAAAAAAAAAAAAAAAAAAAAAATGCAATATCATCACAAACTACTACCTGTTTAATTGACGTTCTCCTTAATTAGGAATGACTTGAACTTCAGCAATAGACATTCATGCAGAACTGCAGCTCCTGAGGTCTTTTGTTTTGGATGGAAGTGTAGACAACTTGATGTGTTTAAATATCAAGTTACGCCTCAGAATTATCGTACGCCAGCATGACCTTTTGTTTGAAATTTTTGTGATTTTTTTTTTTTTAACGTACATTTTATTCCTCTTTCTATCTNCCTTTTGTTTGAAATTTTTGTGATTTTTTTTTTTTTAACGTACATTTTATTCCTCTTTCTATCTCTCTGTTTTCTTTGATCCATCTCCCTCATTGTGTCTCTCATTTGTTTCTGCTCCTCCTTGTTGCTTTTCTTTTTCATTGCCATTCTGCTGAAGGACAAGCTAGCATATCTGATTATGACTACAGAGAACAGCTCTCTATCTGGAGCAAACTTTATGTTCATTAGAGGAAATGGACTTGAGTACCTGGCTAAGATAAAACTGCTTGCTGCTGGGTTTTTAAGAGACATTTGGTGAAGTATTTTCATTTCATGAGCTGGTATATGTATACATTATCTTTTGTATCTCGTGTACCTCACTGTGTAGTGTGTGTATGGTGACTTATTTACTGAGGTCATTCTGTTTGATCCCCATGTTCTCATTAATGTAACATACTCAAACTACAAATTGTTGTGTATGACTATTTTTTTTTTGGTTTTCCATCTCTCTCGCTCCCCTCCCTCTTCTCCTATCTTTATCTCAGTGCCAGCAATATCGCGAGCAGGCGTCAGTACTGGAGAACCAGCCAACGGGGACTTTTGTGTTGCAAGTACATGCTGTGGATGCAGATGAGGGAGCAAATGGAAAAGTCAAATATGGCTTAATGCACAGAGACAGCGCCATGCCTGCCTTCAGAATTCATCCAGACACAGGTAGAAGAGCCACAGATTGTCTGGGCTAAAATAAGTCTCAATTATAGAGAGACCACAGAGTTTCTGATAGAGGTACCTTTTAGTGGTAATTGACACCTGTAAGGCTCATTGCATGTGAACTGTCCTTTACAGCAAACAACATGTTGTTATTTTTTTTGTTGTTGTTGTTGAAATTACTTAACTTACTTTGATCCAGAGAATTCAAATTCCTACAGTCCACAACATAAGTCAAATGGCAAAACACCATTAGAAAATTTCAGACCACAATTATACATTCTATTCCACATTCTCGCCTTAGTGAAGCAGCAGTCCACATGATATTTGTATATCAATCGCCATTTCATTTTGTCTAGTCAACATCAGTGAGGCTATACAGTACATAAATAATTTACATGAATGATTGACAGAGAAACTGTTTTGAAGTCACAGGTGAGCCAACGTTATTGTCTCAATAATTGCACTCTAAATGCATTTGTTGTGATTTTTCAGAATTTTCTTGAGTTATGGATGGACAGGTGGATGGATGCATGAACGGACGGATGGATGGTTGGGTGGGTGAATTAGAGAATTGCTGGCTGGATGAGTGGATATATACAGTATGTATTCATGTGTGCATGCTTGGCTAGCTCAGAGAATAGGCTGATTACTTTTCCATATTTACAGGAGTGATTGTGACAGCCAGACGGTTTGACAGAGAGAGGCAGAGAGAGTACTCAATTACAGTAACGGCCACTGACTGGGCAGAGGAGCCGCTCATCGGCATCTGTCAGCTCAACGTCCAAATACTGGACCAGAATGATAACAGCCCCAAGTTTGAGAATTTGCGCTATGAGTGTAAGTACTGACTAAAAATTCTACATACTGCTATCCAAAAAATATTAGTGTCAGTGATGCAGGAGTGGAGCTAGAACCTACAAAATGTTGAGGAAACTCAGACACAAAAGGGTGAGTTATATGGTGATGGGGGTAATAAGCATATGCTTTTTTTTAATGCATAAGTGCAATTATGTCCCTAGATTGGGCATACAACAATAAATACCATTTGTTTCCCTTCTTAAAGGACCATACCACCCATTTTTCATGTTTGAGCCTAATATACTCAATTTTCATACATGTAAGGAATGTTTCGAATATCAACTAGTTGATTTTAATAGCGTACCAGAATGAACTGAAACCAATGGCAGTCTGGAAGGTGGGAAAAAAAACAAAAAATTAACTCACCGGTTCCAGTAGTATGCTTTGGGAAATGATTGTCAGTAACCTTATGTGTATGAAAATTGAATATATTAGGCTCAAACATGCAAAATAGGTGGTATGGTCCTTTAATCAATTACATATATTGAAATACCTTGGCATCCATTGTAACCTAAATTGGCTAGTGTACATAACATCCTTATCTTTGACTTTGCCATCTTTTACCATCAGCTTTCAAAATTATTGTTTATCTGTTTGAACTCTTTTGGACGCAACATTTTTGTTTTTTATTTTAACTTACAGTAGAAATCCTAAAGTTTCCAAATATATCCATATTTATAGCCATACATCCTAATGAATTTTAAAGGAGTAATTGCATGAAATGAAATGAAAAGATTGAAATTTTAACCTATTTAAATTTAGACTTGTTTCCCCCATAATTTATTCAAAAATTCCTCTTAGTGCAGTTCATTTTATACACATATCTCCACAATTCAGCTTTACATATCTGAAATTTTGGGAAAAGTTTGGATCTTCTAAAATTCAAAGTAAAATTTTCATGGATTTGAACATGTATAGAGGTTAATGGGCGTTAATCGCCAAACTATCCCCTCCAGATTTTCTGAGAGAAGACACTTTGGTTGGCACCAGCTTCCTGCGTGTGGCGGCTCATGATGACGACTTTGGCACTAATGCTGCCATCACGTACTCCATGACCCTGGAACAGCCCGAGTACCTGAGGGTCAACCCCATCACCGGCTGGGTTTACGTTAACCAGCCTATATCACAGGTCAGTCAGCAGTTATTAACAGGCTCTCTGCCAGCCAACACACACGCACACACACATGCACACACAGCCAATTGCCAACAGAGTTAAAGGATTAGCACCGTCGATTTACCCCGTCTGCTCTCGCCAGTATGCAGTCTGGTGCTCTTGGACATCTGTGTGTGTGTGTGTGTGTGTGTGTGTGTGTGTGTGTGTGTGAAAAGACCACAGAAAAGGAAAATGGAGGGAGACTTATTCAAGCCTAACTAATTATTAAAAATAGATCTTAACAGTCATATCCATATGACCACATAAAACACATAGCTATCCCCCTAATCTACAATACAATAGCTGGAAAATTATTTGCTCTTTTAAAATGGATGACAAAGACTTACAGAAGTTAGACCGAGACTCTCTTTTTCCTTTTGAAATGCACTGGCTGTGATATTTTCAGAGCTTTCAATATTTCCTTCTTTTATCATCTGAGACTTTAACACAAAGACTGACAGCATGAAACACCTTTAGATGAATCATATTTTGAGGTTATTAACTGAAACAATTTAGAAGCTGGGAGGTTTTGCATGTTATTTGACTTTCACAATACAGTTACTCAAACACTAAAACATAAAGTCAGGGAATAGGCTTAAAGGACCATACTGGTGGCTTTCCATTTTTGAGCCCAATAAATACTACTCGCGTATACGTCTTGTCAGTCATTTTCCAAAAACCACTACTGGAGCAGTAAGTAATTGAATTGTTTTTCCTACTTTCCACCCTGCCATTGATTTCAGTTAATTCCAGTACACCATTAAAAAAATCAACTTGTAAAGACTTAAAACGTGCTTGAGATCAGTATTACAGAGAACAACATGCTGTTATTATTTTTTTTTGTCAAAATTACTTAATTAACTTACTTCATTAACCAACACAGAGCTACACAGAAGAAAATGTATGTCTCCGCCAGGGAATATAGTCCCAGGAGAAAAGACAGCATTTATTAAGAAATTACAACAGCTGTGCCTTTTACATGTAAACATGCATTTTAGCAGACAAAACATGGAATTTGATTTTGAAAGATTAGCGGTTTTAGCAAAATAACACAAAACGAAATTACGGATTTATATTTTGGAAAATGTTTGGCAGTAATGTAATGTGTATGCAGATGGTATTTATTGAGCCCCAACACTCAAAAAAACAGTGGAATGGTCCTTTAAACTACTACAAAGATAAATAATTTCTTCAAGATAAATCAAAGAGATCTTCCTCTTTCACTTTTTCTTTTTTTTTTTTGGCTCTAAACTTAATTGCACTATACTGCTGTGTTGTATTTAGTGCACTGGTGTCAGAAGTCTGTAGCAATTTTTCCAGTGGCTTAATGCAAAATTAAGATCATTAAGCCAAAAACCTTGCTGAACAAAGCTGTTGCTTTCAGGATGATTTCAGAAGCTTTTTGAATCATCTTGTGTTAAGTTAGTGACTTAGCGCAGTGGTGCTAATTACGGCTATAAAAGCACTTTATTAAATGTAAATGTCATAGCTGCTCTGAGACATTGCTGCATTTTAATTGTCTGATCACAGCTTCAGATTGCATTCATTATTTAGGCCAAATTTTCATGTGCACAAAAGCGCAGAGCCAGTCACATGTAGCGTTAAAGTACACTGCAGCTCTTCAGAGAATTAAGTGGCGAAGATGGAAAAGGTTGCTAAATTCACAACATTTATGGATAGTTTGCTTCAGATCTGACACTGCGTCTGCAAATTTAATGTTAAAAACCTCAGCTGCATCTACAAAGTTACTGGCTGGTAATTGGCCATCACAGATTAGAATCTTTGTTCCTGAGTTTTAAGCTTTGGAAAATAATTGTACTTCACAAACACTAATTGAATTTTCCCAGGAATAGATATGAATGTAAATGTAATTTTTAAGTTAAGTAAGATCCCTTTTTGTCTGGCTTTTACCCATCATTGGTATTGAGAGAATAATGTAGGAGATGGGTGAAATGTTACAGCTTAACAACCAAATTCTTATTTGAGCATTTTTATTAACAAAGTCCTTTTAGGCGTGACTAGTGTTATCTTTTTCTGTGAGTGGTTAGAATTATTTAACTTGTGGACAAAAAAGGCTATTCAGAAGGATTTTCCTCACACCATTTTAGTGTATTGTTCACATTGCACAATTGCTAATATAGAATCAAACACTGTAATGACCTTTTCAGGCTATTTGCAATTTTCTGTGCAGTTTCCCTCCTGCAGTGTTTCTCAGTCAGATTCAAAGCTGTTATTTCCTAGCGGTTAATTTATGGCACCATAACAAAAGCAGATGAACTTCTGCAGTGTGAATAATATAATATAAAAATTTTCTTAACCCAAATAAATATTTGACTCACAGCTACACATCTAGTCACAACTGCTACCAGTACACACAATGTAAGCTGATTCATGGAATATGAGTGTATCTTACAGTATATTCATTAAGTATTTTGTCATATTGTTTAGACAACCTACTGTCTAATTTAAAGTGATTTCAATTGGGCAGGGAAGTTGAGTTTATTACTTCAAACTTACTTTTATTGGACAAAATAGTAACATATTACAACTTGAAGGACACTCATTAGAGCTCATACCTCCACCAAGGCCTAACAAACTGAGACATGCATAATATTTTTCTGGATCTATCTCTGTAAAGATACACAAAACCTTTTGCAAAATACTGAACCAACATTATCTCAGCTACAAATTAGTGGTTGTTGCATGTTTCTAGTCCTGTTTTTAACTGTACAGCAAATCCCATTGATGTGCCAGATCTGAATCAGGACAAAATTGTACGTATTTATAGTCTGTTATGAAATACATATGCCCAATTTTTTTTTGACGTTGCTGTATTACTTTGAAGGTGGCCACAATGTTAAGAACTAATTTTTAAAAAATTCCTGGATACACCCAGATCAGCATCAAAATGTAGCAGGTTCTCTGGACTGTGCCTCATCCATCCTCTAAGTTTCATCAGAATCGCTTCTTAAATTAAACAAACAACAAACCAGCCATCAGATGCAGGTGGAAACTTAAACCTCTGTGGTGGAGGCAACAGTTTTACTGACCGTACTGTTCCCGTCGACTACAGAGGACCTACATCACACGAGACATAACTGCAACAGATGGAGGAAACCGAAACACTTCTGTGGAGCTGGCAGTCACCATCACCAATGTGAAGAACCAGCCTCCACAGTGGGAGCAGGACAGCTACAGTGTCGTCATCCCTGAGAACACCGCCAGGGACACACCCATAGCGGTAATCTGTCTCTCTGTCTCTCTCTCTCTCTCTCTCTGGATGTGTGTGTTTGTGCGTTTTGATGAGGATGTGCTTTATGTCAGTTTCTGTAACTCCTGCCATTTTTTGCTGCACATTTGTTTACTCCCTCCCCTGGATTAATGCACAGGCTGAGTTTTATTCAGACACTCATTGTGCTGAAAATACATCTTGGAAAGCTTGTCACTCTGCCGAGAATCTGTAAACATGTTTTAGAATAGAATAGAATAGAATAGAATAGAATAGAATAGCTTTATTGTCATTATACGTAACATATA
>VXCM01001971.1:0-79560 GCA_014773175.1 Lucifuga dentata
CACCCGTCCTGAGTCATCTGACAGTTTGCCAGAACAGCTTTGAGGCCAATCGAAAGTCATTTTCCACAGTCTCCCCGAACTCCTCCCACACCCGAGTTTTTGCTTCCGCAACCGCTGAAGCTGCAGTCCTTCTGGCCTGCCAGTACCTGTCAGCTGATTCCAGAGTCTCCTATGCCAACCAGGCATGAAAGGCCTCTTTCTTCAGCCTGACGGCTTCCCTCACCGCTGGCTTCCACCAGGGTTCTTGGGTTGCCGCCACAACAGGCACCAACAACCTTCTGGCCACAGCTCAAAACAGCTGCTTCAACAATGGAGGCTTTGAACAGGGTCCATTCAGACTCCATGTCCCCAGCCTCCCTCGGAATGCAGGAGAAGTTCTTTTGGAGGTGGGAGTTGAAGATCATCTGGACAGGTTCTTCCGCCAAATGTTCCCAGCAGACCCTCACAACTCGTTTGGGTCTTCCTGGTCTTTTCGGCAGCCTTTCCTGCCATCTGACCCAACTCACCACCGGGTGGTGATCAGTTAACAGCTCTGCCCCTCTCTTTACCCAAGTGTCCAAGACACATGGTCATAGGTCTGATGATACGATTATAAAATTGATCATTGACCTCAGACCTAGGGTACCAAGTACACTTATGAACACCCTTGTGCTCGAACAAGGTGTTTGTGATGGCCAGTCCATGACTTGCACAGAAGTCCAACAACAACACACCACTCGGGTTCAGATCAGGGAGGCCATTCTTCCCAATCACGCCCCTCCAGGCATCCCCGTCATTGCCAACGTGAGCATTGAAGTCCCCCAGTAAAACTATGGAGTCCCCGGGAGGGGCCCTATCCAGGATCCCACCCAGAGTCTCCAAGAAGGCTGGGTACTCTGAACTGCAGTTTGGTGCATAAGCACAAACTATAGTCAGAGCCCTCTTTGCAACACAAAGTCGCATCGAGGCAGCCCTCTCGTTCAGCAGGGAAAATTCCAAAATTTCAGCGCTCAGCCTGGGACTTGTGAGTATCCCCACACCCACCTGGCGCCTCTCACCCTGAGCAACTCCAGAGAAAGAGAGAATCCATCCCCTCTCCAGGAGTTTGGTTCCAGAGCCCATGCTGTGCATGGAGGTGAGCCCAACTATATCTAGTTGGTATCTCTCAACCTCCCTCACCAACTCAGGCTCCTTCACCGCCAGAGAGGTAACATTCCATGTCCCTAGAGTCAGATTCCACATCCGAGAACCAGTCCGCATGGGCCTATGCCCTTGTCCACTGCCCGTTCGGCAGTGCACCAGACCCTTCATNCAGTCCGCATGGGCCTATGCCCTTGTCCACTGCCCGTTCGGCAGTGCACCAGACCCTTCATTCTCTCCTTGTGGGTGGTGGGTCCACAAGGAGCTGACACCATGTTGTTTTTTCGGGCTGAGCCTGACCGAGCCCCATGGTTGCAGGCCCGGCCACCAGGCACTCACCTACAAGCTCCCCCCCAGGCCTGGCTCCAATCTCTGTAATCTGTTCCGGGTGAGGTGGCTCTTTCCTTATTAGTATCTTGGATCATATTTGGGAAAAATCAATCAATATTTTACTTACATTCAGTAATGATTGTGATAACATATTATAGTTTTTATGATTATAAAGACAGTGTTATATTCATGATTTGGATAAAAAAAAAAATTTTTAATATGAGTTAAATCTACAGTATCTCAGGACCATTTAATATGTATGTCTTTAGCCATTGCACTTACTTGTGTATTTTTTGAAATGTATAGGAAGTTTTGTGCTGATGGTGCAGGCATACTATGGACACTGATGGAGCTTTTCCAAGGTCAGATCCTGAGAGAGCACATTAGAGCCACATGGACTCGTCTCCTGTGTATACACCTGCTTGTTTACCTTCCTTATCCACTATACAAAGCACATTACACTACAGTCTGGTTCACTGTTCATACCAATGATGGAGCTGTGAAAGAGGAAGGGAAGTGGAATGCATGGGGAAGCAGAGGTGGAGAGAGAAAGAGATATAAAAGATAGAATTAGAGAAGAAGGAAGAAAGAAAATCGCAGGAGACAAGAGGCAGAAAAAAGGAGAGTGAAAGGTCAGAAAAAGAAGATGAAGGTTAAAAGCAGAGGGAAGAAAGAAAGGAAGGAGTGATAGGCATAGAGAATGTGACAGAGAGAAGGTTAAAGGGGGCTAATGTATGTCAGGTATCTGTCATGACTTCACTCATCTTTGTGGTGACAAGGTCATGAATGTAAATGACACGTCTGCTCGATGCAATTCACATGTAAAGAATGTTTTCGTGTTGTCTCAACTGTAAATTGCAACAACTTTTTGTTTTATTTGTATTAAGATAATCAGCACAGTAAGCCTGGTAACCAATTTACCCAAAGTAACAACATGGAAGAGGTATTTTACATATCATTCTCTTTTTAAAAGAATATCAAATAAGTGGAATCTCTGAAATGGCTAATCTGTATTCATCTTTACTCGGCCACGTAACTGTTTGACTCCATGTTAAGTGAATTCACTCAGGCTAATTATTTTTCTAACAGCAGCTTCTGATGAACCCTGGGCTGCCTCCATCCTCCATTCAACTCTTCAGATATTCCCACACTTCTTCTCCCTGCAGAGACAGACAGAGCTGAGGAAAGACACACATTCACACATGCACATATCAAACCACATAGCCTGTGTCACTATATGGATCTAATAGTGGATTAAGATCCAATTGCTGATCCAAGTAACATGACAGGACAGTACGCTGGATGAATTCTTAGGTCACTGTCTATCTCTGTCTGTCTGTCTGTCTCTCTCTCTCTCTCTCTCTCTCTCTTTCTGTCTGATTGTTTATCATGACATGATAGACCACATTTTTGAAGCAGCAGACAAAACTATTGCCACCGCTGTTATGGTACTTTAATGTCATGCTCAAAGTTTTCATTTATATTCCTTAATGCCAGTACATTCTTGACAACCCAGTTGCTATATCATGATTTTATATAGGTTCTTTTGCATTTAGGAGTACAATGTTTGGGCTTCAGAAGAACTCAGATATGTTTAACCTTGCAATTTGAAATGATGGGATGTTCTGTTGTGTCATAGAAAATGCTGGAAAGCAATGTGTTAACATCAGAACTTAATGTTTCTCCTTAAAAAATACCATCAGTATGTTGACTTTGAGTGAAACTTAAACAATTTGGAAAAATGGGCTGTTGCATTTCAATTCATTAGACAGTGTCATTACTGTCTTTTATTTTCCTATAAATCTGTATTTCAAGAGACCCTACTGAGTCTATTATACCTCTTTTCAATAATATAAAATAGAAGATTGCGGCTTTAAGGGATAAAAGTAAGAGATTAAATGCTCAGGCTGGTCTTTTGATGATCATGTTTTCCCAAAAGTATCTTAGAGGTAAGATTATCTGAGACTATTGGCTTACAGTGGAAATGAAGTCAGCCCAGAGCTTTGTTGTATTTGGGAAACAGGGAACCCAATGGAGATGTAAGAAGAACAAGGGTAACGCATTCCTTCTTTTTATTTCTGACTTACAGACATATATGATATGCTTGTAGATCTCAAAGACCTGTATTTGGTTGAAGAAAATCCTTGGCCTGACATGACAGCTCTGACAAGAGAGATAAGTTGCTGCTATTTTATGCCAGCAGTGTTTCAGAGTTCGTTGTCACTGCTTATCCATTTGAACAAGCGAATGTGCATTTATATAGTTTTGAAAAAGTAGAAAGAGGACTTTATATGCAATGCAATGTACTTTTTCTGGACATAGAAAAAAAACAGGGGCATGCAACAGAAGCTCTTCCATATTTCCTCCCTTTGAAAATGAATGGATTAAGGAGAGTTAATCGCATGATCAAACCAGTGTAATCATAAGTATACGATACGCAGGTTGAGCATCTTCAAGATCACACATCACACATCTGCTTGCCATTTTAAAGTTACAGGGAGTGAACCAGAACACAAGACACCTCATATGCTTTTGCTTGAAATGGGAAGATGCTCAGTACCTCAGGCCATTACACTTAACTTCTCAGTATTAGTTTGTACAGATGGATCAACAATGGGTCCAACAGAGTTTAAGAGATAGCTTTTATGTTGTTATGTTATCTTGTTATAGGGCAACTTTTGCAGTTTTAATTTCTTTGTTTTGTAGTTGAATTAGTTTTAATATGAGTTGTTGGAAGTATATGTAGGTATGGTAGTTGTGCTGTGCAAAAGAATTCCTGAGAAATCATGCAAGAATATTAATTCTTTGTCTCCATCTCTCTTCTCTCTTGTCTCTTGTCTGTCTCTCATTCTCTCTTACTCTCTCTCTCTCTCTCTCTCTCTCTCTCTCTCTCTCTCTCTCTCTCTCTCTCTCTCTACACATGCACACATATGGCCATACGGACACACATGCTTGTTCTTGATCTCACTCTGTGTCAGGTGTTCAGCTGAGCTTCAAGACCCGGTCCTCAGATGGCCTGTTGCTCTGTGCCTTCTCTCCAGGAAATCAAGAAGAGTTCCTATCTATTCAGATCCAAAATGGACGTCCTTACTTTTTGTTTGACCCACAGGTAAGAAAAGTTTCGTACACCTTTTAATAATATAAGCCCAAAAAGTGATCATGCCTTTTACCACCAAAAACAGAAGAATGTATGGATAAATTGGCTACATAGTAACAAAAACACATTTCAAGCTTTGGTTGATTACAGGCCTGGAGGGGGTGTTTTTACATATATTTTGTACAAATAAAGTGATTTTCACACTGCTCTGATGGATTTTTAAATATGGCCACTATAATTCAAAAATATTTTCGTTTGACACAATTGTGAGACCAATTGTTAAAGATGCCAAAGCCAGACATGGTATTTTTGAAACATCACTTGAAGGACCACAGCAGGAACAAAGCTGCTGCTGATACTGATTTATTCTGATGCTGCTTTCCCTGATGGCATTTTGTCTGATACTCCTTCATTTAAGGCTCCTTTTGTTGACAAATTGTGCAGCACCTTAGAGTTAATGTTGTGTCTCTTGTTCCTAAACCCTTTTGGTCTAAGGCAGGATGCCATTTTGTGTGTTGTCTGAAAACTGATGCAGAGATTTTATTTTGTATTATTCATAGACTAACCAGTAATCTACCACTCATCTAAATGGTTAATTTACCTTTAATATACACCAATATGGGTTGGACTGAGAAGAAACATCTTCAGTTCTCTTTTGGTGTGAGTTATGCAGTGTTATTGGCTCAGCATTGTGTCTGCTTGGCATGCATATACTCCAGACAATGTAAAATCTGGCATGTTCTAAAACCTTAAATGTTGAGTTTGTGACCAAAAAAGAACTGGTGCACTCAGCTTTTATTACTGCAGTGTACACAGGGTGGTTGGCCAAACTTCCCAGATTTCTCAGTGTTTGTGGTTTTCTTCTGCAAAGTTTTGTTTGTTGTATGATTGCCATCTAGTGTGGATGCCGTTAAAACTACAGACCTGGAGTGCAGTGAGTGGATTGCCATTTACTTACAGCTGTCTGAGAACTTAGCAGATTTGATTTAGTTTGGAGTGAACAACTATGCTTTAACCCATTTTGTCTTCCCATCTCAAAAATTCTTCTCATCCACAAATCCTCTTATTCTCACATTTGCTTCTCTCTCTTTTATTTTACTCTCCCTGCTTATTCCTTTGCCCACCTTTTCTCTTTATTTCTTCCAGTCTACCTCTCTCTCCATCTTCCTCTCTATCTTTCTGTTCCTCTTTGTCTTGCTCTCATCTAATAAATGTGATCTGCAGCCCCCTCATTGGTTTCTCTCAGGGATAAGGGAGAAAACTTTGAGTGCCAACGTTTGAATTGGACTGCAATTAACTCATTCCCCACAGTCACCACACATGAATACCAATTGCAAGCTAATTAAGCTTTGCACCCGTGCACAGATGCATACACGCACAGCCCTGCTTCCCTTAACCATCCATACAGACACATGTAGCGAGGTTAAAGAGTCAACGACTTCGATGATGAAAGTGATGATGGGAGATGATTACACGTCCTTCCATGAGACCACCAACTAATTACACACTCAAACAAACACACACACAGACACACACTCATGTCTCCCCTCAACATTAGTATCACCATACAGTACTGGTTATCAAAAACTCTTCATCAAAGTGGAAGTATCTGCAGAAATATGTCTGTGCTGTATGTCACTTAATAGATCCTAGTTGACTTGGGCATTGATGTGTGTCTGTGGTTATGTGCACTGATGCACTGTATGTGCATTGAAATATGTGTCTTTTCCAACCTGGCTGATTCCTTTGTTTAGGCTAGTTTGGGGTAATTAACAGTGGGAGTGGTGTCACGGCTTATTAGTGTTCTCTAGATACATATACAGTAGCTGGGCCCATTACTTCTCCCCATTAGCCTGTTGAGCTAGCCTAATGGGATTACCAGCACAGGGGGTGTAATTTAGCATGACACAGAAAAGTGATATGCTCATAAATATGTGCACATGTGAACTGCCACACACATACGTTGACGCACAAGCATTCCTGTTCACACACAGCAGAGGGTAGTGAGTTAGTTTACTGTCACTAACTATTTAACACACACACTGACACACATATACAGTATATTCTCTAATGAGGGAGTTGAGCAGTGTTACATGAAACAGTCTCAATGAGAAAGGTATAGCTGTTGGTAGCTATCTGTCAAAAACTTTACTGCTGTGATTCGCATGGTGTCATGCAGCAAATGCGCACAGACACAGACTTTAACACTACATAGTTAGCTGTCACTGACAATTTAACACATTTGCTTGCACCAATACACACACAAACACACACACACACACACACACACACACACACAAAACAACACATACAAAATGTAATTTAGCCTTCACTACTCATTCAATTTTATCTCTCCTTTAACTCGGCCATTGAAGGCTATTGGTAAACTCTAGGAAGCTGCTGTTGTTGTACAATTATGTATCTCTCAGTGATTAAAAAACATATTTTAACCTTCAACAACAGTTGATAAATACATTTGAAACATCCCTATCATTCACAATGACAAAACCTGTGAAAGTTTTGTTAGCTACTCGTAAAATGCAGGGTATTGCTGGCTGGAGTTTGTGAATTTGCGATGGTTAACGACTTTGCCAACAGTGAAAGGTCCCACAAACTTGGAGGCTAGCTTTTGAGATTTAGCACAGAAAGGCAAAGTCTGTTGGCAACCAGACTCTTTATACAGGGAGGAATCCTGGAACCAGGATGTCCATTGGAAGTGTGGAGCAGGGCAGCACAATTGCCTTCCAAAGTGTGACTTAATTTGCACATGAAAGCCTGGACAGTTATTGACCAATAAATTGCAACAACTTAAAAAATGTTTTCCAAAACATGACTATGAACTGAGGATCTTGTACTGAGAAAGTGGGCTCCATTTTTGTGGAGTGCAAAGAGCAGAGCACTTTGACGATGGAGGTGAAATTCCAGATATATGAAACAAGGCGTGCTGTTTGTTGCAGGGAAAAATTGGTGTTTGTTTCAGTTTTTGGCCATTTATTTGGCAAGCAGTGACAAATGGTCACCATTTGAGGTGACATGACAACCATATTTGTGTTTTCTAAATGCTCTTACCCATTCACGTGTGTGACGGAGAGCGAGAAATCCCGCTGTTGTCTTGTTAAGTAGAGCTGTCTCGTAGTGGTAATAAAGATGTCAGTGGCTGATATACTCTGGCATTCTTACATTTATTGATCTCATCATTAAATCTTCATCACTGAGTGTGTCTGTGTGTGAATACATGTTGTCATTGTGTTTGTGTGAGCATGCTTTTGTCTATTACTCTAGTTTTACTATTACTCTTTGCCTTCTTGCTAAAAGCTGATCGCAACAATGATGTCATACTTAATAGTCTGCAGAAAGCCCTGTAACAACACTTTGATGATTGCATGTGCGTGTCCATGTTTGTTTGAATGTGGTGTGTGTGTATGTGTGTGCGTGCGTGTGTGCGTGCGTGCGTGTGTGTGTGTGTGTGTGTTTGTGTGCATGTGTGTATGTGTTTGTGTGTGGTGTTTGTGTGGACACGTGGTATTGTCAGTCCTTAATGGCTGACTTTGATAGAAAGAGATGATCGAGAGATTAAGGCATAAGATAAAATCATAAAAGTAAATTATATGATAAAATGATGATGAAATGATGAAAATATGTTTTATTGGTCTGTTACCTGGAACCTGGTCTCCTTTGCAAGAAAGGAGACATTAGTCTTCTTCCCTGCAAGAAACATACAGGTATGTTTCTTGCAGGGAACATACTTGTATGTTTCTTGCAATAACATAGCTGTAAGTTGCACACATAGGTATAACACACTAAGGTTAAAGAAAATAAATGCAAGTTTTTCACAGCTCAACCAACATAAATGTGTAACTACTTCTTCTTCTTCTTCTTCTTCTTCTTCTTCTTCTTCTTCTTCTTTGTGGTGGTTTTGTGTGTCTGTATGTGGGTTTGTGTCTGCAGGGCTCAGCAGTCGCTGTGAGTGTACATGACGATGGTGGCCGCAACTACAATGATGGACAATGGCACAGCGTCATAGCAACAAGGCGAGGGGCCGTGGGAACAATTGTTGTAAACAATCAATACAGAGGTAACTCTTCTGATATTCACACTGAATATGCATGCTGTTTATGTCATACAGTATGTGTGAGTGTAAATGCATGTTTATGCTTGTATATACCGTATGTGTGTGCACTTGTGCATGTATCTACAAAGCATATAGTAGACAAAAAAGAAACATGCATATCTATGTATGTAAATCATACCACATGGAGGTATTAACCAGGTTAATCCTGGCCCCTCTCTGTCTGATGAGAAAAATGAGGGTATAATTGCATACACGCACAAAGAAACACACAATTCAGTTTCCCAAATGAAATGGGACTCTTGTTCTCATTCTCTCTCTCTGTCTCCACTCTCCCTCACCTTCTCCTCTCCCTCATGTACACATATGTACACCCCAAATTAATTTCCATTATTTTCTGCTTTACATCTTTTATTCCATCCAACACCACATTTTTGACCCATTCAATATCTCCTGTCCTTTCTCTTCTATTGTTCTTACCTTCTTTTTCTTATTCATTTTCCTTTCGTATTCTTACCTTTCCTCTTTTTTTGTCTTGCATTTTTACCTAAACTGATAATGCTCTCTTTTATCTTTACTTTCTTATTCTTCATTCTCTGTCCCGCCACACTCTACCACCACCACCACCACCACTGCCAGGCGAAGCGTCAGCTTCTAGTGGTAGCACCATTATTGGTGAGAACACCGGGGTNCCACCACTGCCAGGCGAAGCGTCAGCTTCTAGTGGTAGCACCATTATTGGTGAGAACACCGGGGTGTTCATTGGAGGGCTGCCTGAGGACTTCACTCTTCTGAGAGAGAATTCAGGTGAGTTCAACCATGAAATGGATTACATTTGTTTTGTCTTCTAATAAGCCAACTGTAAGACAATTGTACTGACTGAGTCTGGGTTATTTGAATAGATTGAAAGCATGGGTTAAAATGTTCAAAAAGATAAAGATGGTTTTTCTTGCATGTCTTACTAGGTGATGCTCGACTAGTGCAACATGGCTTCTCTGGTTGTCTTAGAGATGTGAGTTTTAAGATGACTGACAGCGCTTCAGAGGCATGGAAGTCTCTGGACTGGACAAAAGCCACACAAAAGGTGGCAGCGTATGAAAGCTGGGAGGGATGTCCTCTTCAGACTGTGGATGGGGCCCATTTTCTGGGTCATGGTAGGATGCAGTCGTAATATCAGTGATTTAACTGGTATTGATGTTTTTTGTTTGTTTGTTCACCTATATACAATCACTACAAGACAATAACACTTCCATCTGGTTAACGTGGGTGAGGTTATTATTGCTATAGGCAACCCCTTTCCTGTTTTATATGTTTAAATGCAATATAGTTGAATAGAGTGACCCCAAAAGAAAATTAATTCACTTTTACTATTATTTTATTACACATGGCCAGAAAAACACTTGTGCCTCATTGGCTGGTAGATGTCTGTCAGACACCTCAAACATTGTTTTTAATCATCAAATTAATCGCCATTTTAAATTCCTGTGCAAGCAATAATAAACTACGGGTAACCATAGCAACAATGCTTACGCTTCTTTGTACCTCTCATGATAATTGTCACTGGTGAAGCTAACATTACCTTTACATTGTCTAGAAAGTTGAAGTTGAGTCACTGTACTGGACCCATTCCATAATGGGGTGAAACCATCACCTTGATGGGCGTGGGCGTCTGCCTTTTGAGAATATGCCACTAACTGTTCCCACTACAGTTAGAACTGAAAAAGCCTTGTGGATGAATGGCAAAAATAAAATAAAAAACTAAAAAAAAAAAATTTCAACTTTTTTTTTTTTTTTTCGAATCCAGTGCTCAATTTCAACCTTCTAGATATCTTACCACCTGGATGACTGAAATAAACCTTAATAGACATTAGACACTGTATTTCTTGTTGCCTGTGTACTAATTACATTGTTTAGCCAATAACCATCTGGTAATTATGTTTCAGGTTACTTGGAGTTGGGCAGCCATGTTTTCAGTGGAGGAGAGGACATTGACATTGCTATGGAGTTCAGAACAGACCAACTCAGTGCACTCTTGCTCTTTACATACAACACACAAGCTGATGACTACATGTTGGTAAGGAGCAAACACAAATTTAGAATTATTTTATACATATAGAAAGTACTCATAAAAACTTTAAAATTGCTGACAAAACGTTAGTCTTCATTTCGTGTGTGTGTGTGTGTGTGTGTGTGTGCGCGCACGTGTGTGTGTGTCTTTCANCGTGTGTGTGTGTGTGTGTGTGTGTGTGCGCGCACGTGTGTGTGTGTCTTTCAGGTGGAACTGGAAGGTGGCATGCTGTCCTTCATTTTTGCCAGTGGAGGTCATGTGACGGAGCTCAGTATGTGGGTGGGGCTTGGGTATTGTGACGGAGATTGGAAGCAGCTTTTGTTGGCAAAACGAGGTTCAGTCATCTCTGCTACAGTTGATGACTGGGAAGAGCAGACGAGGGTGACAGGAGATACAGGGAGGATAAGAGTTGATTCGCCATTATACTTGGGGGGTGTGCCCCCTGAGCTCATACATCCTGCTCTGGCCATCCGAAGTCACAAACACGGTGAACATCACACACATACATGCACACACACACACACACACACACACACACACACACACACACACACACACGCACACGCAAAATGTTTACTTCAGTCCTTATGAAGCTGGATTTTCACCATGATACAGTTATAGCCTTTAGCTGACAGCCCTGTCTAGACCACACAGAATAACTACATGTAATGATTAAACAATGCCATAGTGATACAGTAAAGAAACTTACAGCTGTAGTTTTGTTCTGGTGATGCTGAGCATAAACAGTGAGTAATTCCAGCTGTCTCTGCTGCCCAGACATGCATTTCTCGACTTATGACATCATTATCAATAACAAGTATAGCTAACTGATATCATAAGAAGTGTTTCCTGACTCTTACCAGATTAATTAAATTAAGTAATTAAACCTTGAAGCTGGTGGTGTTCTAAGATGGAAATATTCAACAACATCAGCTGAGGCAGCAGCAGCAAACAATCACGTAACATGTAACAGCCAAGCTTTCTCATATTGCTGCTGCCAGCTGCCTTAGTGGCAGGGCTGGACATGTTGGAAACAGTGGAGGCAGCAGCAGTAACCACTACTCCAGCAGTATTGAGAGAGTAAAGTTCCCAATACTGGAAGTTTACTCCAATTAAAAAAAAAAAAATAAGAATTGCCTCATTCAACTTTGATTTGTGCACAGTCTGGGCAGCCAAATTTGTTAAATGGTTGTATGTTCACCTATAGTATTCAGTTGCCTGCAAATGGTCAACTTTGTCATCAGGGTGGCCGCAGGTCCTTAAAAAGTCTTAAATACACATTTACTAATAAAAGGCCTTAAAAAGTATTAATTTGTCTTAAATTCAATTTGGATAGGTCTTGTTTTTTTTTTTGGTTTTTTTTGTCACGTCACCCATGGATATGGAACGTCATCGCGAGAATAGCTTGTTTACAGTCTTGTTTACAGTCTCTGCCTCCTTCTGCCTGATCAACGCTGTCACTCCGCTGCACTTGCCGGTCGTGGCAGCGGCTCATCCGATCTGATGTAAATGAGCAGTTGTGCAGCATTGCCTATGTCGAAATCTTTTTTGGCCATGCAGTAAGGGTCTCTGCCATCACACAAAGCAATTTTTTAATACATTATCTTTTATATTTGGCTGTAAACCACCGACATATTCAGAGTACTCTTTGCTCTCCATTGCTGCCCACCAACTATTGCCCACCACTTCTGCTCAATGATGTCACAAAATTATGTGACTGGAAACAAGCTATTGACCATTTTGGTCTTAAATTTCATTTAAAGTGGTATTAAAAAGGTCTTAAAAAGTCTTAAATTTAACTTGTNTTGGTCTTAAATTTCATTTAAAGTGGTATTAAAAAGGTCTTAAAAAGTCTTAAATTTAACTTGTTTGTACCTGTAGATACCCTGATATGATTGATTTCACTTTATTTCCATAGAGTTGTACAAATGATAGTGTAACTCTATGTTTACTTCATATTTTCTGTACCCTCTCCTCTCCTCTCCTCTCCTCTCCAGGCCTAGGAGGTTGCATAAGGGGTGTTACCATTCAAAGTGATGAACTTACTGTCAGCCAGAGTGTTAGTCTATCTGCTGTGTTCCGCCGTGCTGTTAGAGTCTATCTAGATGGCTGTCCGACAAGTGAGAGTCGATTCAACTGTAGAGGAAATGACTCAGTGTTGGTCTATACTGGAAGAGGGACACAGGCCACAGACTTTCATTTACAGCCTTTTACTGGTAAGTATGCCCATTTACATAAGTTTTCTTACACTGGGTCAGTTGGAAATATAGTTAGGTGAAGTTGCTCTTATCTGTTTGTCATTTAGTAGAATTACAGTACACACAGACCTGCTTTTATTACCTGAAGGCAAAGCTTTCTTTTTATGTGTGATTTAAACTTAACTTTAAATGTCCTCTTAATGTGAAAAATCTCTAATTCTCTTGTCCCATGTGCACCCCGCCTCTCGTGTGTATACACACTTTTCAAGAGTACTTATACAGGTTTGTAGCCTTGGCTCCAGGAGGCTGGGCATCAGGACCTTGGGAGAGAGGACGCAGTCGAGGCCAAGGTAAAATGCCTCTCATATCCCTTTGTAAGTTTGTGTGTGTGTGTGTTTGTGTGTGTATGTGTGTGTGTTATCAGGAAAATATATATTACATATATGAGATCTAGCAAAAATTATATCAGAAACACCTGTTGATAGAGGGATAAGCCAGAACAAATACACATGACCACTAACAATTGCATGCACTAACACAAAGCCACAATGTTTAGTACAAACATACAGGCTTAACTTAGACACAAAATGAGTATGTCAATGTGTGTATGCATGCTGTGTGTGTAAATATATTACCTTATATCTACGTACCATACACATTGTACTCAGCATCTGCGACAGTATCATTTTATCCTTCTATCTGACCTCTATTTGACACTAATTGTATGAGAGATTGATAAGATCCTTAAGTACATAAGTAGTCCAAAGTCTTGTGCATTAACATGTTTTGTGTGTGTNAGATTGATAAGATCCTTAAGTACATAAGTAGTCCAAAGTCTTGTGCATTAACATGTTTTGTGTGTGTATGTGTGTGTGTGCCTGAGTGCGTGTATGTTCTCCATTATGTTGATAAGATGTGCAGTCATAGTGTATTATATGTCATTAATAAAATCACTAACATAAATGCTGTCAGATTGAAACCCTTACATTATATTTTAACCATCATAATTTACATATTTTGGAGGCTACAATTAGGAGTAACTTTTATTGCTGACTTTCATCTGTTATGTTTTTGTTTGTGGGGAAGAGATGGGAATATCTTGCATAGTATATAAGAGTTATCCTGAGCCAGTGATATTACATTTGTCTGACAGTATGAGAGATTGATAAGGCCTCTATAAAGGGCATTCCGGTAAAAGGCTGTTAACCCAGAATGGCCTGTGTGGTCCCTTGTGTAATATAAAGCTCCTCGTTAGTAGTGAACGATACACTGGTAGGTCTCAGTATACCATTCTAGAGAAGGACCAGAGAGAGGGTTGAGGAAGGGAGGGAGGAAGAGGTAAAAAGCATTAATGAGAGGGAAAGAGGGAGGGATTGGGGTAGAGGCTCACGAGCAAATGCAAGAGACAGGAGAGTCAGGATGAAAGAAAAAGGTAAAGATGATGTGAGGGGTAGGGGATATAGGTGGAGGAAGGATAAGAAAAGGAAATGAAGAAGGATCGATGGAGAATTAGTAGACAGAAGAGGAAGAACAGGAGAAATAAAATGGGAGCAATGTGGGGGCTATGAAGCTTTTCAATAGAGAGTACTGAGAGAGACTGGAGAGTTGAGACAGAGAAATTGATCCAGTAGATATATAAACAGAAAGACAGGTAAATAGATTTTAAATATATGAAATGCATTTTTTCTACAGATTACTCTTTATATGCTGTTTGCTATGCAACATCTATTGTCTGTGTTGCCATGTCTTGTAATTCCAGCTTTTTGCCAATTTTGGAAATTGGAAAGAGAGAGAGAAAATGAAGGCAGGGTGTAAAGCGAATTGGTGAGGTCATGAGACAGAAAGGAGGAGGGAGGGAAGGAGACGGACAACCTGAACTACTAAGTATGTCTGAGAAAAAGAGGAGAGCTATAGTGAAGGGAGGCTGATTGCTATGAAATATAGCCCAGAATGAATGGCTGGTATTAAATCAGTGTTGAAAAAGTTACATCTCTCATAAATAGTATTTATGCTAATGGCTAGGTATGATTTACTGGGCCTATTAAGACACAGAGGGATGGGGCATGCTTTTTCTTTAACCTCGTGTGCTTCCCTCCTGTTGTTTTGATTTTTCTCCTTTATTTCCTGTCTATGATTTTGGTTGTTTCTTTGTTATTATTGTCTTTTGATATCTTTTTTTTTTTTTTAATATTTGTTCTTTACATCTTTCTGTTTCTTTGTCTTTTTTCTTTATATTATAGTAGTAATTTCATTTTGTTATTTTATTTTGCTGCCTGAAGTTGTTAGTTTACACTTTCTGTGGTTATAATCTTTTCTCACATTCCTGATGTACTCATTTTCCTCTCCCTGTAGTTCCCAGATCTGTCCCAACACCTACTTCAGTGCAGATTTTGAGTGGTTTTAGTGCCAAGGTGAGCTGGACTCCACACACGGGTGGTGTCAGAGGAGTGATCGACAGGTATGAGTTGAGGGCCTACAATAGAGACCAGCCAGAAGCACCACCTATCAAAGCTATTTACCTGGCAAATGGAAATTTCACAGGTAACACATGTAAATGTTTGATACTCTTGTTTCCTTGTAAGATCCTGTTGGGCTACTGAGAGATACTGAGATGTGGCATTGAGCTGAGACAGTAACTACAGTTTTTTCTCAACTGTTATCAATTAAAATCTAGAAGGAGCACAGTCAAGAGAGGAAAAAAATTAAATTTGACCATTTTCTATAAACGTACCATCAGTTGTGTTGGGCCAGTGTGAACACGGGCAAACACGACTGTCAAACATCCCAGCTATCAGCGGATTAACTTGAGAGTGGCTGAATTGTAACTTAACTTGTATTCTGTAGCAACACTTACTCTACTTTACTATACTACTACTTACTACAGTATTGTGAAATTTTCTGCCAGCTTCCTGTGAGACCTTTGAACCTCAGTACAAACATGCTCACACATTTTTTACTCACGTTCTTTATGTCTCACACACTCACACTGTGTCCCAAGCAACCGTGTTAATGTCTCCTTGGCAAGTTCCCAACTTTAGGAGACTGTCTCCATTTGGAACAAGACACTTAGGACTATCCCAATGATGTCATACCCTGGCATTGCTCCTTCTCTCTCTCTCTCTCTCTCTCTCTCTCTCTCTCTCTCTCTCGCTCGCTCACTTTTTGATCTTTCCTCACTTCATCTTTTATGACGATGATGATGATGTCTGTGTCCGCTGTTGCTATTCGTCCCTCCTTTTATTCACTCTGCCATGTCTCCAGGCAAATATGAAGATGAGCTCTCTGTCTCGGTCCTTCTCTGGTCTCTCTCTCTGCTCCCCATTCCCTCCCTCTCTCTTTGCCACACATTAAGTCCTTCATGATAAGGCTCCTTGTTAATTTATGATGGCCTCGACACCTGACTGCAGAATTACACCAACGGCTAAAAAACACAGAAAGCAAATGAGGGTGTAATGGCAGCGGAGTGGGGCCCTGGTCCCTAATTGAATTAAAAGACGTGGGTAACGGACACAGAGAGAGAGAGAGAGAAAGAGAGAGGGAGAGGGAGGGAGGACAGGAGGAGAGAAGAGAGGGGATGAAAATGAGTAACTGAGGAAAAACAGAGAGGAGGAATTGAGATGGCCAAGACAACTAAACAGCAAAGAGACTTGATTGAAGGTTAACTATTAATATGGTCTTCTATTTAGTTGCCAAGCACAAGAAATTTTTTTGTTTTGTCTGTCACTATCTTGTATAATACAGTGCTTATGTAACAAAATCTAAAGTTTGATGAGTATATGGAGATAAACAGAGTGGAAGAGAGAGAGGTTTTTTGAAATTCACAAAGCAAGTGAGATAAGCCATATAAAGCACTCTTCCCAGATGTTTACCAAATCACAATAAAGCTACAAAGACAAGTGTGTTTTCTCAAATTATTGTATGTCTGTAATGCTATTGTGCTTCGTCAATATCATGTTTGTTCAGAGATTGCTGGTTTGGCTCTGTTATCAGCCATTGTTCACAAAACTTCGAAAGACTTTGATAATCAGCTAAAAACTGTTCACTTTCCATCTCCTCTTTGCAAAACACTTGTAAATAGCTTCTCATGCTTATGCTCTCTCTCTCTCATTGCCTCTCTCCTTTTCTGTCTTGTCACTCGCTTTTCTCTCAAGGTGTGTTGTCAGGCCTCACTCCATTCACTCGATACACTGTCTCTGTAAGTGTCTGCACTCCTGTTGGCTGCACTGAAAGTCTTCATAATGACAGCAATGGTGATGATAATTTGAGATGGAGCCTCAGAACCCCAGAGGAAGGTATGGCTGCAAAACACAAACACACACATTCAGCCATCCACACATACATGAACTTAACTTTACGTATTACACTGAATTGTCTGCCTCTCTGTCCTTTACTAGCAGTGTTAATGAATGTTAGCTGCTTACAGAAAGATACTATCACACTGGATAGGAGAGGAAAAGCAGAAAAGAAACGCAGCTCTGGATTGGGGCAAGAGTGAAATGGTGGAAAAATGAGACAGTCAATCTATGCGAAAAGAAGGAAGTGAGGAGAGGAACACTTTTCTTATTTGGGAACTGATGGATGGAAAAGTTTAAGGAATAGGGGTAGTGAAAGAGGAGAAGAAAGATTTTTCACCATATCTTAGTTGCTACATTAATCTGTGTTGGACTAACCGGCCTTGTTGGGGAGATAATGTGACGGCAGGGGTCAGTGCCGAGACAGCAAAAATCAATCTGAAGTAAAAGAAAAAACAGATTACTGTATTGATTCTCACTGAGCACAGAGTTAAGACACTGAACCATGTTAGAAAGACAGGAGGAAGAACTTCCTTTTTTAACATTTTTACTTTAACTTAAGTTTATATTTTTTCCCCCATGTCTGTCTTTCAAATACAAACTGTCCACACACACACACAAACACACACTCAGACACACACATACAGTGACATTCAGTTTCATCTCCTCTGTTGAACACAAGCACATTTTCACCATAATTGTTTTGTGAGCCCAATTAGGCATAAGAACATTTAATTTTCTTTTCCATTCCCTATTTTCTTTTCAATAATTATCAGAAGCTAAATTAAATTAGTTAAATTTGCTGCATGTGCCATACATAAATTGCTTTAGTTTAAAGAATACTGCAGCTACATGGAATTGAAATTTATGATGGCTTATGATTGATTCGTTAGTTCATTTAACATTTTCCTGTAATATATTATTGCTATACATAGCTATAGCTGTGAACATTAATACTAAGAATATTAATTTAAAATGGCTAAAAACAATCTAATGTGTTTGAAGTAGGATCAGGTGGTGTCACCGTTGCTGATGCCATGTCGTACCAGCCAGTGTAAGAGTTTAAATATTTGTGGATCTAAAGTAATACAACCAATGTAACCCATGCCTTAATACTCTGCTTTTTAGCTCCAGAGGCTGTCTCTCCTCCTGCTGGAGTCTCATCTCCCTCAACACTCTCCCTTACCTGGAAACCACCAGCAAGGTGAAGCACAGTCTCACCTACGCATCTTTCCTCTCACATCCAAGCCATGTGTTTATGTAAATGCAAGTTCACATCAGATTCTCAGTCACAAATCTTTCAGTAATGGACAGCATGTTACTCTGTTATGTTTGAATGCATTCTATTTGAACTCACCCACTTCTTTTCATGAGTAAAACAAGTCTAGTCATGATGTAGATATTTAATATTGTAATAAAATAAAGAAAGAAAGAGGAATGCTATTTAATAAAGATAGTAGGACTAATGGTAGAATTTTTATCAAAATACATACAAGATATTTTAATCTTCCTTTATTTAGCATATTCACCTTTAATAAACACAGCCTGATTAAATCCAAAATAGAATTTAAACTCAAAATAATAGCAATATTTACAATATTTTGAATAATATATTTATTTATTTTGAACTGAAGATTTGTTATGATTTGACACCATAGTTACTGTAGTTACTGGAGGTTTAACATCCTTCTGTGCATTCATTTCTGATGACGAAGCCATTTGGATGGATGGTGAAACGTTTCAGAATTAAAAACTTGAATCCAGTTGACCTGACTGAGTTTTCATACAACATATCTACCCGCCTGGATGACTGAGAATCTTCATCAATACAATATTTACAATATTTTAAACATCAATAAAATATTTATATTTATTAATATCTAAAACATTATAACATTGCCCTCATTTAACTTTTGTTTCACCGATAGGCCCAATGGACGTATTACAGAGTACATCATCTATCACAATGACCAAATAGTCTACAGGGGAAATGACAGACAACACAACATCACTGGTGAGAGAGAGAGAGAGAGAGATTACATGTCATGTGCGTGCCACAGCCTTGCTGTTTTTACTGTGGAGCAATGAGGCCTCAGTCTGCTGAGTCTGAAGAATAGGGGAAGAGTGACGAAAAGCAGAATGGAGTGGGGGGATTAGCATTTGAAAGAGTAAAGAGCATCTCGGTTCTTACCAAGGGAATAGCACTTTCAAAAAGAGCACTAAACATACACACGCACACAAACGCACACACTTATGCACGCATTTGAAAATCATGCACCAGAGAAACAAAGAGCACTACACATTAGCGCACATTCATACACACAGTTTGCTTTGAAAGATTTGACTTTAAAAAGGGATGAAACACGTCATACCACTGAGACCACAATGCTGCACCAGGACACATGGATACACATGCACACACACAAGCACACACACACATGCAAATACAAGACATAGCCTCAATGGAACCCACACTCACACAGCAGTATGCAGAAATATACACAGATTTACTTTCAGGCACATACACAAGAGAGTCATTCGATATGGTATATGAACAGAATACATTATCACTTCATTTCAGTTAATACACACACATCACATTGCCTGACTGTATTTGTGTGTCTTTGTGAGTTAACGAAGGCATGATCGTATGTGTCATTTGCGTTGGTTTAATGCAGAGTGTCTGATATTCACAGTGATTGAGAGGATTGTGGATATTCTAATTACAGCGTATGGTCAAGAATAGACTGAGATAGCAAGATGGCAACAATATAAACCCTTAAAGAGAAAGATTAATCTGAGCTATCATTGTCTCTCTCTCTCTCTCTCTCTCTCTCTCTCTCTCTCTCTCTCCTTCTCCCTCTCTCTCTCTGTGTGTGTTTGTCCCAGGACTTGATGTGTATTCTACCCATGTCTTGGTACTTAGTGCATGCACTTCAGCCGGCTGTACCAACAGTTCACAGGTTACAATGTTAACCTCCCAGCTTCCCCCTGGACCTCTACAAGCACCAACTCTTACCCTGCTAGACTCACAGACTATTCTGGTGGAGTAAGTACACACATGCAAAACCACTCTAATGCTGACACACAGACGTGTGCGTGTACTCTCTCTCTCACATGCACGTGCGCATGCTCTAAGAATCTTTACACATGCTCTCCTCAGTGGACAGTAGGGTCTGATAGACACATACAGATAAAACTATTCTGTATGTAAACACACACACACACACATGCTACGTCCTTTCACTGCATTACTCATGTTGTCTATGTAAAGAAAGTTCACTTAAGCCATTTAATTGATTTATTTATTTTCTGTAGCAGTCATATAGGTACAGTGTGTGTGTGTGTGCCTTGTATATAACTAAAATAGTGCTGCATGATTGGATGATTCTGACAGGAGGAATGAGAGAGTTGGGAGAGGAAAAAATAAAGCTAAAAAGAATGACAAATTAATAGTCTATGACTTTTTGCTTTTATTGGACAGGTCACAGATAAGGTAACATAGATGGTGTGAAAAGGTACTTAAGTAGAAGAAAAACTTGACCCTCTGATTAATTTTTGAAAATAACAATTAACTGGAAGATGGAATCACTATTGTATTGTATTAGTCAGGGAATGGGAGCAGCAACATAGACATTGATTATATGAAAAGTTTATTAAATGTTATTCTTGTGCCTGCATTCATGTTGTAAACATATTGTCACATACTGTCTAAAAAAAAAAATCTACAATTTATGGGACATGCATTATTGAGACCAGCAACTTCAAACACTGAGGGTGGGACCACATGTGGTGTCACTGAATGGAAAAGAGGGTGGCATGAAAACCAAAATTTCTATGTGTGATATACATCATCCATCAGACTGCAGGCACAAGGAAATGCATTATACCCTGAGCACTCAAAATGTTTGCAACAATATAGTCACCAGGTGTGGGAAGGCTGCATATTGCCTTGTTAGCACATTGGTAATAGGCAGAGGTTGAGAGATCATACTTGGTCAATACTTCTCTATTGTGTCTGTGAGAAATGCTGAGAAAGATGGAGAAAAGAAAGAGAGAGAGAGAGAGAGAGAGGCAAAGAGAGTGCAACTGTGAGAAATTTGAAGAAGGAGAATGTGCAGGAAGAGACAGAGAAAGAGGACCTGTATGCTTGGAAGGGTGAGGAGATAGGAGATGGAGGAAATGTTGAGTAAGATGTAGAAAGTGGGAAGGAGAGTGAGAGAGGGAAGGAGAGAGGGTGATAGACTGTGAGAAAGGTTCAGGGATTGTACTGGATGAAAACAAAACTATATCAGCAGATTTATACCCTGCCCTCACTAAACCTGCCTGATACAAACACACTCATACCCACTAAGTGAGTTAAAACACACACATTTGCAAACTGATACCACTTTATGTTTTTAATAATAGTTTGTTGCAGTTGCTGTTTTGTGTATAATGTACAGTAGCAAAGATTAGAGAGGGGTCTTGGACAGTGGTTGAGTTTTCATACATCGTGGTGTGTGTGTGTGTGTGTGTGTGTGTGTGTGTGTGTGTGTGTGTGTGATTTCAACACAACACATCTCAGTTGCTTGGTACACATCTTAACAGAAAGCGCCCCTCTATTTCTTTATAATTCCATAACTCATTATAAAGCCAATGCTTTTCTAAAAACCACTGTTGCGGTGAATTATGATAGAAATTACTGCATATCCCCTTTGGTTTAGCTTTTCAAAAATGGGTATATATCACAGTGCTAATCGACAGCATATAAATCTTATAATAAATGTGATAGATTAGCCATAGTGGCTAATTGTGTGCTAACTCACACTCATCAGTCATTCAAAAACCGGCTTTTAATGGGAGGAACCACAAAAGGAATCCATCACTTCTTAAAATGGCCTCCCACTGGTACCACGTCAGAGGGGGTGGGTAACTCTCTGGGATTTGTAAGAAATGCAGGACTATTTAGAAAAATTATTGTTTTGCTGTGATTTTTTTTTTTTTTGAAAACTTTTTTTGTGAGTCAATTCCTTGCAGAGTTGTTCTAAAAATACAAGAAAAATACAACTGTCATAATAAATTATTTCACCTAAGCCTTGAATATCCATCTAACAACTTCAGCAGCTATTAATCACATCACAGTGAATCCAAAAGGAAAAGGAAGACATACGTACATTAGTTCCAGGGTAACCTTATTGGACATCATCAAAAGACTAGCAGTACTACAGTTGTTTACTACTGAGAGAGCATAAGTGTGTATTTGATCAGATTTTTGTTTTGAATGTTTTATATAGTTTCTGTTCCTGAGTTTATCTCCCCCATTTGTGCACATTTTGTTTTGTGTAGTTCCAGTATTTCTGTTCGTCAGAGTTAGCCTCCTCCGTTCTGCTGGGAATGACTTTCCTGTTCTAAATTTAGAACAGAGGACACCACTATCTGACCGAGACAACTGTGTATTTGTGTGTTGTGTATAAGAAACCTTAGCTCAGCATTGCACTTTTGTGTGCAAAGAAGAGTTTATAAATGTACACACACACATACACACACACACACACACACACACATAATCACACAAACAGAGAATTTAGTCAAAAACAGTTAAATTCTGCTATTTGTCTCACAGTCTCCTCTGAATGCCTCAGCTCATTTACAAATACTGCTAATGGTTCCACTGTACTGTGAACACCAAAGTACTGCTTACCCATATACACACAGTCTGGGTAATAAAACAACACCACTGCCAAGTCCTGCACAACAAACACTCTGTTAAAACATAGAGCACATGAACTTCAACAATTTGTTGCTTAAAAAGTCTTTCCATGAACTTTCCTTGAATCAAAGGAAAGTCCATTTATTCATCTTTAAAAATGTGGAATTTGATCTGCAGTATTTTTAACAGTATTTACAGGAATCTCAAATATCTCAAATGTCTCAAATTGTAGCATATCTTTTCAGTATTGCTATCATAATAGAAGCCACAATTATGAATTCAGATTAATTTATCATTCCATATTGTTGATTTACTAATAAAATGTTTCTTTCTAACCTTACTATTTGATTTGATGGCTATCCAGAGAAGCTTCATCTTCAAAGTAACTAACTAAAGCTGTTTGCTAAATTGAGTGGAGTAAAATAGACACTATTTACCTAAATGTACTAGAGGTTTCACGAAATGGAAACATTGAAATAGGATGCCTTTAAACTTAAGTATAATAAGTACAGTACTTAAGTAAATGTACTTCATTCTTGTATTGATTCCTGCTCTCTTTGTCCAGGTGGACACATCCCTCTCAGGTGAATGGGGTTTTGGAGATTTATTCCATCTTTCTGTCACATAGCGGTGAGGAGCCTGTCCTGGCATACAACAGCTCTGAGCTTTTTGAAGACTACACACTCCACAACCTAAACCCTGGAACAGACTACACCATCACTCTGGCTGTGAGTCCATAACAAACACACACACACATATATGCTCCCTCTTTCCTCTTTTTAATTTGTATCCTCACATCCATGTGTTGTATGTCATGTCAGGCCTGTACCGGAGGTGGGTGTACTTTAAGCCCTCCCAGCCAGGTCCAAACTGAAGAGAGCACTCCAGAGAATATTCCAGCACCACTGGTCACCTCTTTGTCTCCCCATGCGCTCAATGTCAGCTGGACACCTCCTGATACTCCTAATGGTGAGAGACAAACAGCACATACTTGATCTAACGTGCTCACGTGCACACAACATGAAGAAACAAATAGCCACAACAATTTGCAGACAAGGTAGTGAGAGAGCACACTCACTTAACCATACATTTTAAATCTACATGTGTTTGGATGAGTTTTTTTTTTTTTTTTTTTTTGTTTTGTTTTGTTTGTTTGTTTTTTTTTTTGCTCGGAACATTTATTAATTTCTTTTAGGAGGTGTATGGACATAAATAAAAAATAAATATGTCAATATATGTACATTGAGTTTAGTGATGCACTTTAAAATTTATTCAGAGTGATGAGAAATCAGAAGAACATATACCTGTGCGTGAGGGGCAAGCAGATGTGTGTGTGTGAGAGAGAGAGAGAGAGAGAGAGAGAGAGAGAGAGAGAGCAGGAAAAGAGAGAGAGAGAGAGGGGTAAGGGGCATATAGGACTCAGAGAAAAGGGTACAGAGACAGGATGAGAGAGGCAACACTTTGAGAGAGACAGAGAGAAGCTGAGCTCCACGGATCTCCTTTAAGTGGATGAAAAGTGCTCCCTTTTGACTGAATGGAGAACTGCAGGCTGGAGGTACCCAGGCTTGCAGAGATTGCTTACCTTTCTTAGCTTTCTGTATTCTTCTCATCGTCTCATCTTCATCTTTTATTCTTGCAGCCAATTAAAATCGACTGCTCAGAGCTGGTTCAAGGTGTATATCATGTACTTTTGATATAAATTTGGAATTCACCAATTGATGTGGATTCAAATCCCACATCATAAAAAAAGAGTTCTTTGTGCACTTAAATGTTTTCTGTGTGCAGATGTTTCAGAGAGAAAAAGATTCTAAGCTGTAGGCAGAAGAATTTCTTGCACACAACCATTTGGAATTCCAATGCATAAATTAAACCTAAAATTTAAATATACAATCAACTAAGCTTTTTAAGTGAGAGGAAACTTGGAATGATGCATCATCAGTCAATTTACTGGTGTCTGAGGTACAGCAAACACATCAACATTTGTAACACACCCCAAGCTTTTACAAAGTGAAAGTTACAGTAAAACTACTGGCAGGTTCATTCTATTCTCATATCCTTTCAAAATCCACGTTTTTTTTTTTTTTTTTTTTTGCCAAATATGGAAAACTGGGCTCCCTTTTAAAACTAGTTTTAATTGTGATTCATGAATCTTCAGTATGCAGTTGTTTATTAATATTGAAAATAAACAACTGACAATAGAAAAAAAATTGTTTTTTTACCCATCATTTCTTTAATTTAACATTGAAATTGACTTGAAAGTATGTTATGTTTATGCAACAGTGACCAAACATGAGGATAAAAAATCACTATTAATAATCAGTCCCAAGGAAAATCTAAATAAATATAACTGATTAAAACAGTGTCAGGTTTTTTGTCATGTTGGTTTTGGAACTTTATCACTGAGGTTTTGCTTTTTTAACTCATGTAACGATATGAGGTTGAATGTACAATAAAAAAAAAAAAATTGGGTTAATAATTGTGTATTATTTTACCAAATAAATTTTCTGTAAGATGAATTATCTAGTCCTATATTAACAAATGGTGTTTCTTATGAAACCAAAAGAATTGAGTGACGAAAACCATCTGAGGATTTCCCACCCCATTTCACAGCCTGTAATGTACAACGCACTGTCACATATTATCAAATATTACTACCATGCTTGTTAAAGTATGTGTAATTCCATAATGTGTGTGTGTGTGTGTGTGTGTGTGTGTGTGTGTGTGTGTGTGTGTAATGTGAATCATGTGTGTTTTACGCTTAATGCCACATGAGTGCATTTCACACCATAAACCCTATGATGTGTATGCATATTAGCCTGAATAAATTACTTCAAGCTTTTCTCATCTGATGACAGAAATTTACAACAAAGGAGACACTTAATCATGATTACCCGATTATCTTGTGCTTATAAAGCTTTAATTTTTACTTAAAAAGGGAGAAGCGCTCTGTGCTTTTGTTTTTTTATTATTCCATAAATGGACAGAAACAAGGATGATGATAATTATGATGATGATGAAGATTATGAGCTCTCTTGGGTTCCATAGCACTGAGATTGTGAGTTAGTTGTGTGTCTCTCGTCCTTTCTATCTTTCTCACTCTCTCCCTCCTTTCTCCCCAATTCCGCAGGGATTTGTGGGGGATAATCCTCTCGGGGATTAGGTCGGGGCAACATGCAGACAAAGAGGGGAAATAAGCCTGTTATGCATTCGCTGCTTCATTTCCCAACCTGTCTTTATTACAACCTACACTGATATGGGCTTATTCACGCACACACACAGACATCCACACACACACATATACACACACTCTCACAGACATGTGATTGGCCACATTAAGTGCTTCCTAGATGTAGTTGCATCCGTGGGGTTTTTGTGTCTTCATTTCACTGATAGGTGTGTATATCTGCATTGAGCAATAATAAAACCCACACATGATTAAAGCAGAATAGACTCTTAGTTCTTAGCACTGATCTTTTGAGCCCCTTGTATGCATTTTTATTAAGGAAAACCACATTTGGCACCTTACTGTTTCATTTTTTTTATTAGGTGAATGTAATATAATGTAATTATAGGGCTGGTGTGTGCGCATGTATGGGTGTATTGCCATGTGTGAGTTCCCATCTCAGTGTGTGTGTGCAAATGTGTGTCTTTGTGTGTTTCTGTGGATGTGCTTGTGTGTAGTCACTATTTGCACGCATTGTGTGCGAATGTGTCTTCTTGTACCGTCCTTCTGAGAGCCTTTATCCTCGCAGACCTATGGTTACATTTGTCATTTCAGTGCTACTTTCATCATCGGATCACACTAGGAAGCACTGACTGGCAAGGCTGAAACTCCCAAGTCAGTTTTCATTTGCATTGTAATCCAATGACCCAGACCACATCTCAACATGGAAAGGCTCACTCTGTGATTGGAAATTTACATGGTGTTGTCCTACAGTGCATGAGTGACCAATTCAAAGACAGGGAGAATAACATCAGAAAAACATTTATGTGGACATATTTCAAAATACGAAGTTCAAGAAGATGGTAAAACTTTTGGTCCAAGAGACAAGTGTATATAAGTCAAATTTATTTGCACAGCCCAATATTGCATACAGTATCTCAAAGTGCTTTACAGGCCCACACATGAACAGTTCATGACCCAACCGAAGCTCTCTAAAAAGACAAGGAAAAACTCCCTAAAAAATGGGGAAAAAAATCAAGGAAGTCAATGCAGAGAGACATCCCTTCTCCTCGAATGGCCAGGTGTTCAATATGAGCTAGTAGATGGGAAGCCAGCAAATTACAGAGACAAATAAAGATGTAAAAATACAGGAAGATATCAAAACAACAACTGTGCCATGAACTGGTAAGAGATCTCAAGTCTACAAAGATGAAGTAAAAGGAAATCATAAAAGTCAGACTTAAATTCTGTACAGTATATTGTTTATTTTTGTTTTAGGTTTGTTTTATGATTTGCTTTTTTTTTAAATTTGGTGTTAGAATTAAGGTTATGTTCTGGTTAAACAGTCTGACATGAAGACATTTTTTACACATTTCAATTTGTATATATTCTGGATCTGCACAAAAATTAGATTCTGACAATTCTGCACATTATGATGTTGGTAAAATGCATAATATTAAGCAATATTATAACTATTTACAATATGTACATTTTAAATCCTCTTGGCTAAAATTAACCTGATATTGGGCTGACAAAAAGGTAGTGTACTTAAATGAATGAATCCAATTAATCAAAGATCTTCACAGAAATGGAGACATAACGGTTGTGTATATCATCAGTGCCTGAATAATATAATAATGATGATTATTTCAGGTGTAATAACCAGATGTTCGTTTGACAGGCATTATAACCAGCTACGGTGTCTGGCTGGATGGAGCTCTAATTGTAAACCTCAGTTCTGCCCAGAGGTCCTTCATGGTGGAGGGACTGTCTCCATGGAGCCGACATATACTCAGGTTGCAGGCCTGTACAGCGCAGGGCTGCGGGAAAGGCCCAATGGTCAGTGAAACATTTAGTAACATACAAACATGTAGCTGAACTATTCTTTTTTTTTTTTTTTTTNTTTTTTTTTTTTTTTTTAATTATTTTACTTTATATGCTATATCATTGGCCAGATCTTTATGTTATGTAAAGTGGTGTTTTGGTGATCTATGTTATTTATTGGCTTCTGTGGATGAAGATTTATGTAGGAACCATTATTTTGTTGTGTATGTTCAGCCATAGCATAACTGTAGTTTCTGAAACTCAAAAGATAAAACACATCACTTTCCTATGCACTATTTTTCTCTAAACTGTTAGAACACCAAAAAAATAAAAAATAAAGACTTACATAAATATATAAATAATAAAATTATGTATCTGAATAATTAGTCTGTCACATATCATGGCACAGGAGCAAAATAGATATAATGATGTTGCAAATTATTTCTTTAACAACACAAAAAAAAAACATTAGTGGGAATGGGAACAGTCTCAGATGTTACATTGTGTGTGTGTGTGTGCGTGCATGCGTGTTTGTGCACATCATAAAGGTAATCGATTCCTTCAGCTCAATAACGAGGGCTGGCATGGCGAGAGTGACATTTGGTAGGAAATGTCACTCCACGCTCAATGATGCCTCTGACAACAGCCCATATTTTGGGGCATTTTTCCAATAAGGACGCCATATTTAGTCAAATACTGCGATGAACAGCTGACGCAGCAGAACAGGAGGAGCAGAGAGTGGAAAGGAGAGGGGAAGAAGAGGATGAAGAGAAGATGACGGGAAAGGGGAAAATGAGAGGAAAACAGTCAAAAAAGGAGGACACTCAAGGATAAAATCATGGAGTGAAATGATGAAGAAGATAGCTTAAATGTTCAGAGCAAAACGAGAGATGAGTTAGAAGGTGAGGAGGCAGGAGAAACAAGGGCAACAGGAGAGTGAGACTGGAAGAAAAAAGAGAGAAAGGGTTACAGTAGAAAGAGATGGAATGGGGAATGGTTAAAAAGAAGAATGCAGCAGGACAGAGTGAGAGGACAGAGCCTAAAGAAAAACATGAGTAGAAGAGCGGAGGTAGAGATAGAGATCATTCTGGATAGCTGTGTCAAGGGGTTAAATTAGCATACATATACATAAATCTGGTTAAACTTTCTCCAAAAAGTCTTGTCACCATAACTAATTGGATGAAGTGACAAGTAATGGGAGCAAATTTTATATTATGCTTTTCATACTTTTAATTATGATCTGTAACATTGAATGGGTGGGTCTTAGCTAATTTGAGTAGAATAGTAAAATAATGTTTGTAAGAAGATGCACATGGACGTGTGTTAACATTTCCTCTGTGTATTTGGGTGTCTGTGTGGTGCTACTTATGCCTACTGTGCTGACACACTGTATGAACTTACTGTAAGCACACGTGTCTTTTTTTTTTCAAACCAGGTGGAGAGGCGTACATTAGAGATGACCCCAGAGGGTCCCATCCTACTGGAACTGACCAATTACAGCTCTCGCTCACTCCGAGCACTCTGGACAGCCCCACCCAGACCAAATGGGAACATCAGCTACACACTGTATTTCAAAAGCAAAGGTGACACAGGCTAGACAGGCAAACAGAGACATGTTGCTCACTCTCTCTCTCTCTCTCTCTCTCTCTCTCTCTCTCTCTCTCTCTTTCTCTCTCATACACGCAAACACAGACAGACAGACTCATTTATGAACATGCTACATGAACATATCTTAAAGGCATGTCAGGTCAAGTAATCAAAACGTATTATTTGCGGGAAATTGTGATGTTGACAACTTGATGCGATCAATACACTGAACTGGTTTATCAATAACAATGATATGGAGATACAGCCACAAATAATCTGCATCCTAAGTAGAAAACTGGGGACATTGTAAGTTATGTCAGTGTATGTCAATGGATAACATACCAAAGTCCCAGCTTTAGATCTATTTTTCCTTAGAAGAGATATCACAGTAGTTTTAGCGTGACTATTAAACTGCTACTACTTAGGAAAAGCCTGTACCTCTTCCACTCAGTCATTAATGATAATTTCATCACAATCTTATCAGAAAACTATTCAGCCACATCCTAACTGACAGATTGGCCAGTTTGCAAAGGAGGATCTAGTGTATTTTTTTAAATTTTGTGTTCTTTTTATAATACTGACCATTGTCAGCACATTCTGTGTGGCAGAAAAAAGAGCTGAATGGCAGAAATACAGTAGATCTAAACTTATTTTATTGTTTTAATACATTGATTATTATGTCTTGTTTTCTTGGAAGGAAAGTGTTAGAATTCTTAGGTCTATGAGAGTCATCACTTGAAATCGTGCCAATACGTCTTTTTTTTTTTTTTTTTTTTTGACAAAGAGAAAGTAGAGCAGGGTAATAAGAATAGAGATACAAACATGTTTTCACACAGATACACCTCACCAATAATGCCACTATACAGTATGTCTGGCTTAAAATGGGGAAGTAAAGAAAAGAGCAATCAAACCAGAGTGATAGAGATAAGAAAGGAGATGTATTGCCGATGACCTGACAGAGTAGAGTATAGGAGACCCAAGCAAAGCAGTTGCATAAAGATGGGAGGAACAAAGGCAAGTATTGGTACAAAATAGTATATAGAGAAAGGAGAGATGAGAAGCTTATATTTCCATAGATACTGTGTATTATAAAAGACTGCAAACAAAAACAAGAGAAGACAACAAAACAGAGGAGGGGAACACCACAAGAGACGAGTGGAAGGCGCTGGATGTGGAAAGGAAAGGAGGAAGAGGAGAATTGAATTGAAGATCAGAAGACTGGGTCCACATGTAGACAAACTGTCTCTGTCTCTCTCTCTCTCTCTCACACACACACACACACACACACACACAGTCAGGGACTTTGATTAGAGCCTCACAGAGGAACAGATTAAAATAAGTGGAAACGGATAGAGGAGGTGTGGACGAAAGGTGTTTCACTGTAGTTGCCCATAACCCTTTGTTTCTTTGATATACATTGCTTTCATCAGTTTACACCAAACGTGTGTGTGTGTGTGTGTGTGTGTGTGTCCATCTAAATATATTCGTTGTAACTTTCTGATCCTTTTTCTTTCGTTATCCTTGTATAACCTCAATATAGAGACCTCTCTATTTTTGTTCATTTTACTCTCCAGTCAGTATGCCACTCTTGAACTTTCAAACATGCTTTTCTCATTCTGCTACCCCCCACCCCCCCCCNCCACTCTGGTGAGTAATAAAAAAAAAAAAATTGTCTTTACAGGATATGTCTGTCTTCCTCCTCTTCAAATATGGTAGTGTGCTTGGCCTTGGACCTAATCCATGTCTCTCTGTCTCTTAGATGGTGATGGTGCATTGGATGGAAGTACAGCAGCAGGCAGCTGGATGTCTGTGACTGACCTCCAGCCTTATACCAGCTACAGCTTCTGGATCAGAGGGTGTAACACCCAGGGCTGTGTGGAGAGCCTGCCTCTCAGCGTTACCACAACACCAGCAGGTACACATACACGTCTACGATAAATTTAAAGATCACAGCTAAAATATTGCCTCATAGAAGCACAGCCAGACTACAACCTCTTACAAGCTCAGCTTCCAACATTTAAGTCAAGACACAACAACTGCAGGAATATATCAGATGAGCAATCAAAAAAAGTTTTGACAAAAACGTAAGTCATCACCTCTCCAAACTCCCAAACCATGCTCACAACTATTCAACCGAGATGATGAAGCTATAAACCATCATATATATTACTACCTGATTTAGGTGATTAGTTTAGGAGAATTGTGAAAATGTTATAATATTTTCAGAACAGTTACAATGCTAAAAATCAGAACAATGGCCAAGTGACAGTCCAGCGAGCGAGCCATTCATCCATCTGTGTGTAGGAAGGACTCAAACGCAGCATTTGAGTTGACTTATGCTCTTATGCTAAGTCATTCGTGGCCCGGGTAGAAAACAATGAGCAAGTTGTTTATTGTCTAAAGATAATGGTAACAAGGCATAAACAGACACAAATATAAACATAAATATAAACACATAGCTCATCTCTTCTGCTAATGTTAACAAAAAGCTTGAATGCATGCACATACACAGCTATGTCTCAGTCAGAGAACAACAAAAGACAGACTTCGGAAAGTTCTACTGTTCAAGTTCAAAACAAAGGCATAAGAAAGTATAAATTTTAAATACCAGACGTTTCCTCTTTCTCTCTCTCTTTCTACCTCTGTGCCTCTGGCATCTCTTTAGACTTCTTTAAGGCAAACTGTCTTGATGTGTCCTTGTTCAATGAAAGAACAGAGAGAAGATAGTGGAGCAAGAGATAGAAAAGCAGAGGAGGAGGAGAGCAGAGAGAGAGAAGTGAACATAAAAGTGCATAGTTTAAAACGATTAGTGACACCTCTGATATTGTACCTGCTAACACAGCATGAGAGAGACACGGGCTCACTTACAGTGTGATGTATTTGTTGTGTGCTTGCGCGCGCGTGTGTGTGTGCGTGCATGTGTGTGTGTATATGTGTGAGGCAATAATCAAAATGTACCACAAGTCTCTACCTGTTCAGAAGCGCACAGCACACACATACATTCAAATGATGATTTCATTAGATTCTGTTAATTTGTTCAGTCCTTTGTGAAATTGTTTAATTTTTGTTCAGTGGTTGGTTGGAAAAATAAGTTTTATAATGATAATTATTTTTCAAATGGAAAGATACATTAAGCAATATTTTTATATGAATATTCTTTATGTAAAAGGTTCCCTCCACTTTTTTGTGTTTGCCTTATGTTGATTTTCCCCAAAAGTGTGTGTGTGCATACAAACAATAATAAGAATTCACAAAGACATGATATAGTTTCCTTTTGTATTTTCTTTGCTTTCCAGCTTTTTGTTGTGCAACCTTAGTATCATAGCATTCAGTAACCTGAATCATACAAACACAGACACACACCACGCCCACGCATGTACACTTTCGCACATCCACGGAGAGGAACAGACATGTTGTTGAGTGACGAAATTGTCAGTATTGGCCTACACACAAAGAGATGAAAACCACAGACAAATGAGCTAACATACACACACATACTCACAGCCTCAAGATGCATGTTTTGAGATGTGTGTTTGAAGTGAAAGAGAGGGGCAAGATGCTTTATGCTTAAAAATAAAACGTCTTGTTCTTCTGCATTTGTGTGTGTGTGTGTGTGTGTGTGTGCGCGTATGTGTGTGTGTGNTTTGTGTGTGTGTGTGTGTGTGTGTGTGTGTGTGCGCGTATGTGTGTGTGTGTGTGTAAAACAGCAATCTTAAAGATAAGATGTCTTCAGCAATCAGAGTCTTGTTGCAGAGGAACCAGACCAGTGTGTTTGATTGAAGGGTCACTTTATACATTGGAAACTTAAGAGGACCTACTTTCATTTTGCACAAGCAACACTACTCTCTCTCTCTCTCTCTCTCTCTCTCTCTCTCTCTCTCACTCTCATTTCTCCTTCTATTTGTTGTCCTTTAGCTTTTCTTTCATTATAGCTTCTTTGTTTTGGCAAAGAGCTTGGCTGTTATGGAAAATCAAGATGTTTTTACTGAGTCTTCCATACTAACATGCTAATGCTGTGGCATCGTGTGTGTGTGTGTGTGTGTGTGTGTGTGTGGGTGTGGGTGTGTGAGTGAGACAGAGTTGTAGTGGCAGTATATCTGTTAAACAGGCAGCTTGTCATGGCTCTCTGGTTTATCATATTTTTCCAATTCTTTTGCTCTTTTCAAACAAGTGGATTCAATTTTTACCATATCCACTCCAATCAGATTGATTCTGATATAGAGATTAAGAGAGGGAAAGGAAGGAAGGATGGTGGGGGAGCAAGAGCCATTCTCTAAGATGCACTTGAGTGATGACATTAGTAATGTGAAGTCATAATGAACATATTTGTCTCTTTTATCATATTCCTTTTTTTTTCTCTCCATTTCTTTTCCACATTTATGTTTTTCCCTCCTCTCTCTATCCATAGCCCCAGATGGTTTGTCACCGCCGAGGTTGGTCCATGCCACTAGAGCCAGTCTGAATGTATCCTGGTCTGCCCCTGCCCACGCCAATGCACCAGGACCGCTCCACTACAGCCTGCAAATGAGGACGTCACCACAGAGGCCTGTGATACGGTGAGGAAAAGTATTTCATGAACAGATACATACAACCAACAGATGAATGTTTGAGTTGGCAAACAATGTGTGTTTGCCACTTGTGTGCCCATAGTGCACACAAGTGGCATGAGATGGAGAAAACATAAGGATGTCATAAGAGAATGACACACACACACACACACACACAATACTCTCAGAGATGTATCGCATATATTTGCACCAAGAGCCTTAACGGGCCATACCAGCAATAGTGCATGTTTGAGCCCAGTATATACAACCTGCTTACATGTTATGTCACTGAAAAACATTTCCCAAAATATACTACTGGAGTGCCAAATTTTAGAATTGTTTTTCCTACCTTCCAGACTGCCATTGTTTTAGTTCATTCCTGTACGCAATTAAAATCAACTTGTAGAGACTTGAAATGTGCTTGAGGCAATGATCCGTCACAGTGAAACATGATGTCAAGGATTTTTTTTTTTTTTTTNGTTTTTTTTTTTTTTTTGTCAAAGTAACTTTATTTGACCAGTCCAACATGGAGCTGAACAGAAGACAGTTATGTCTTTGCCAGGAAATACAGTCCCAGGAGAAGACAGCTTTCATCAAAAAATTAAAATGGCTGTGCCTTCTACAGTTGTGCATAAGTGTTCCAAGGTGAAACATTGAATTTTAAGCTGGCTGTACCACCTGAACGTTTGATTTTGAAACATTAGGCATTTAGAAAAGTAAAAGGAAAACTAGAATACGGTTTTGTGTTTTGGAAATTAGTTGTCAGTAACATAATGTGTATGCGGGCTGTATACATTATATTGGGCCTAAATATGCGACTCATCGGTATGGTCCTTTAAGGACACACAAATATACACATACATACATATATACACCGTGGTACATTATGCAGCACAACTGAATATGTCACATCAGTATGACAGAGTATCAGAAAAACAGTGAGGGAATGAGCTGGAGAGATGGGGGGTTAAGTCAAAAATACAAAAAAGCAAAGAGAATGGAGAGAGTGGGGAAGAGAAAATGTGATAGAATGAAAAGAGAGAGAGGGTGTGCATCTGATATGTATTCATTACATGCTTCCTGACAACAAATTGCAATTTAATCCAAGAAGAGGAGGCTCTCATTCTGTGGTAATAAATAAATGACTAGCTACATGTATTATATATCAGACAGCCATGCCCTCCTCCTCTTCTGCTATGGATATCTCATTGTTCCCTGATTTATTCATTCATTCATCCCTTCTATCCATCCTATGCTAAATGGTCAATGGTTCCTCATTTATGACAATATTCTTTTACTTTGTCCTAGATTCCATTGTATGATTATATGATATGGGATCAGATACGACATGGGGATATGATGAAAAGCAGGGAAAATGTTGTACACTTTGAGCCCATGTCAAGCTAAGCGGTGTGTAGTGTGCGTGAAACTTATTTCAAATCTTCGCACTTTATAATGGAATTACCGATAATTTTAATACTACTATTAAATCGCATTATTTAATAAATTATTTTCTATATATATTGTTTTGTACGAGCTGTATTATACTAAGATACGGTATACTTTACATGTTTACAACAAGAAAAATTAGCAAAGACTAAGAATTTTCAGTGGCATGCTTTTTCCTGCTGATCACAAAATAACTTCTTTGTTGTTGTTGATATCTGTGTCATCATGATTTGCCCCCTTTCCTCTCTTACCTAGTACAAAACCCCCTCACCATTCATCATTGTGAACCTAGAGTACAATCTTAAGTAGAGGGTAGGACAGCTAGTTTTTTAGTGTTTAGTTTTTAATTTATTTCCCTAGAGAATAATAACATAATGCCTATTGCCAATACACTAAAACAGAAATGTCATTTTCATAGAGAAGGGATCCTTTCCAGCTTAACATTTTGCATAAAAATGACTTTTATCAGCTGACCACAAGAATTATGTTGTAATGAATTAACATATAGCAGGAATCATCATTCAGCATATGCAAACCATAGCAAGGTAAATATGGCCAGTGACTGGTCTTGACAGATTTAGAGAACACGCAATTGCTGGCGATGCTGGCGTTATCTGGTATTCTTTACCAGTGCAGGCAGCACAAATATGACTTGGAATATGTTTTGTTCCGATCTGGTGTTAATCAGCAATACTGCTGATGGGGTTCCTTGAATATTTTTAAATGGGGCCACATATAGGCCTTTTGAACTTAGCAAAGTAGTACTTTTGTTTAATTTTTTTAATACTTGTTCCAAATGTATGGCAGCATGAATTGTATATGCTTATGTCCATCCATTCCTAGGCTCTTGGAAAATACAACGGACACCTTCTCCTATTACGTTGATGGCCTGTCTCCATACACACACTACCTGTTCAGAGTGGTGGTTTCACACACACATGGCCAGACAGCCAGTCCCTGGGCCAGCCTGTATACTGCAGAAGACAGTAAGTACAAACACACATATACACTCGAGGGCACACATACTTGCAGTATACTTGTTAATCACAAATGCATACATTCACATTCAGAACTAGAGACAACCAATAGCTGCTATTTATACAGATGTTTGAACCTTTAAAGGGACTGTTTTTAAACCAAAGCGGCACTGCGCTTTCAATATGGATATCAAAACTGAAACTGTGGCTGCCATCTGTTCTGCGTCTGTTTGGTGCTGATCTATGATTCCTTCACTCAGTGGGCTGCATGAGGAATATGTTCCAGTGTTTCAGAAGAGTGTAGCACAGTGTGTTTTTTTTTTAACAGCGGACGAACCTGGAGCACACAGGGTCACAGTAAACAAAGGATCAGAACTAGATCTGGTTTTAGCCGATGTAGATCAATTTATGCATCATCCAGATTGGCTCAGGATGTTCGAAGAAAAAAACAAAAAAGAGTGAAAATGTGAGAAAGAATGGTAAAAAGGAGAGAGGCGGCCAAGTCTGAGTTATAGACAAGTGTGATCTGCTGAAACACATTGACAGAGTGAAATTTGCATACTGTAAGGTGTGTGTCTGTGTATGTGAGTGACCTAGCCAGTGTCATTGCAGGCTAATTGCTGTAATAGAATCATATTAGCCAGTGGAACAGCCTCCTCAGTGCAAAGTTATAAATTAATTAGCACTACGCTATTATCACATACATTATCATTAAGCAGCTGAGATTTGCATAAATTGCATGCACATGTACACACAAAGGAATGTGTATGTACACATGTATGTGTGGTATACGCATACATTCACGTGAACACACATGCAGATACACATGCACACACTCAGATATTTAGGAAATGTTAAATTATGGCCTCATGTTTTTCTCATTGCTATGCAGAATAAAATTCCTTCTAACAAACGCATACTTAGATGATACGAAGACACGCATACACAGACACAAACAAACCTACAGTATCTATACAGCTAAACTGGTCTTTTGTTACAGCTTTGTTTGTCCACATGTGTTTTAATGTGTGAGATTTGTGAGTCTGTACCTGTTTTGTGTGTGGACAGTAATTGATGTGTCCATTTGGTCACACTGTGCCCCATCGTTCAGCCCTCCATCCTCCACCTTTCCTACTCCCTCTCCCTCTCCCTCTCTCTCTCTCTCTCTCTCTCTCTCTCTCACACACACACACACACACACACTGAGAACATGTGTCAAACACAGGCACCACCTTGTCCTCCTTATCAATCTCACACCATCCCATGTTCACAAGCAATAACACAGTCATGAAGTTGCTTGCAGACAAACAAACCTATATGCCCAAAAGCAGACTGGCACAACCTTCTCATCCACATGCACATCATGACACGCGTACACACACACACACACACACACACACACACACACACACATGAACTTGCCCTTTTTTTCTGCCAAGCATTTGTACATGCACACTCAATATCTCTGCACCTCTTCACTTGACTTTGGTAACGTGCAATATTGCATGACAACATAGCAACACTTGACAAGTGTTTACTAAAAATAAATCTTAAAGGTCCTCAAAGAAAATTTTCAATAACACAAAGGTCCGTTGTTTATTAAAGTCAGTGCGGGGGGGGAGGGGTTACACACTCAGCCAATAGTGGAGCAGCCGGACATTCGGTATTTTTGGAGAATTTTGACTCATTGCATCGCAGCAGTGTTTTTTGATTCTGAGGCTGACTGTTTTACTACATGCTGCTGTGTGTGTGTGTGTGTGTGTGTGTGTGTGTTTGAATTTGCTTATGCACTGTCATCGAAGTACATATAATTAATTTATGGATTTAACTGCTTTCACCCTAATAATAGAATATACATGATAGGAATGGAAGCTTTTAATAAGAAGGGATTTAAACCCACTATCGGAGAAAACCAACTGCAGCCAGATTGGATTTTTGTAACTGTGTAATTTTGCACCATCCGCTCATCATCTTGGAAGTGACAGGAAAGGCTACATCCCCCTCCTAATCTGCTCAAAAAATTACAAACTTTGTAACTGGTTTCATATGTATGATTACATAAAAGCCAAAGTTATGCTATGCTTTTCTTATATGAGTTAAGCAGAATTCACACATATTCATGTAAAAAGGAAAATGCAACCTCAAACATGCACAAAAACCTCACAAGCACAGCTCACCATGATCAGATCTCTCTCTGTCTCTCTCTCTCTCTCTCTCTCTCTCTCTCTCTCTCTCACACACACACACACACACACACACACACACACACACACACATTTGTACACAGCATAAGAGTTCTTGATATGCATTTTTTCCTCTTTATGTAAGTTTGTTCTGTAACTTTGCACCAAGGTTCCCACTTCATAATGAAATATATGCTGCGATGGACCTTCATTTAGAGCATGAGTTCTATGTTCTATTTCATTATCTTTTCCTTCTTTCTTTTTATTTTCATCTCACCACTATCTTGTTTCCCTTTTCCTTTCTCTCACCAGTATTCTTGCCATTTTATTTTCTCACTCTTCTTTTAACATCCCTTTTCCTTTCTCCCTGTCTTTTTTTGTGTGTTTTTCTGTCTTCGAATTTGACCAATGACTTTCACCTGTTTTGTTTTGACAGACCAGACCCTCAAACCATTTATGAAAGAGAAAAAGATGGAAAGAGAAAAGGACTAGAAAGAGACAAAAAATAAAGAAATAAGGAAAGTGAAAGTGAAGAAAGAAAAACTGGAGAAAGCAAAAAGGTGTAATGAGAATTTGAAGAAAAGAGATGGAGAGAAGAAAGGAGATGGCTAATGACAGAACAGAGAAAGAGGGAGACCCTTGCTTCCCCCTTTCCTTTTTATCATTCCATTAAACTTTTATATCCATCTTTTTAATGTAATTTGGTCCCTATGAATTCCTGCTGCTGCAGAACAGACAGACGGCTCCTGTGAACATAAACTCTAGCCGTGTTGGACAGCTCCCTTTCCTCTGTCTACTCCCATGTTCACACCAGCTAAGTGATCTAAGAGAGAGAGTATGTGTGTGTGCATGTATGTGTGTTGGTGTGTGGAAGAGAGAGAGTGAGAGAGAGAAGTAAAAGAAGTGTAAAGTAGAAAAAGAGACAGATTTGAAGGTAGAGATAATGATAGAACACAAAAATTATGTTATTTAATGATGACTGCATTAATAAAATAATGTTTCACCTTATTTCCTTGGTATTTTGTTCAGATGGTTCTCCCATAGAAATTTTGAAGTAATATGAGCATAATCCCATCCTGATTTTGCCTTTCAAGGGCTACAGTATTTGTCCACTGTTGCACACTATCTGCAACTGTAATTATGAGTTGTGTTTACTGTCAGACCCATTGGGGAAAATGCATGATTTTTGGTCACATTCGAAGGCTTACCTGTAACATTTTAGAAATTTTTCAGTAGGATAAAAATTTTCCAATCATCACACACCAACGCGACCACATCCCATTTTAAAAGTGATGCTGTACTAGTGTGCTTTAAATTTGTGTTTAGATGTATCAGAAGGTGACCTGGAGTAGAATAAATCACTCAGTCTCCAAACAGTATAGGTTTCACTATGATATTGAAGACTTCGCAGGACTGCCATTTCATTAAGCCTGTATGACCTTTCTCATGCATTATCCTCTTTCTCACATGCTCCTCTTTGTCCAGTTTCAGTGTATTCAAAAGCAAAAATGACATTAAATAATCTTTGGAAAATGTAAAGATGTGAAAAGCAATGAAAATTCTCACCGTATTGGTTGTCACGTTTTGACACCATGTCATAAGCATCTTGATAACAGTAAAGCTCAGCATTTGTCCTCATTATGACTCTTAGGAGCCTTGACTCACCTTCAAAAGCCCAGTCACCCACATACACACATGCCCACAAACACACACACACGCATACACAGGACCCTGTGCAAGGCTAAAATATAATACCCTTCATTTTCTCTTCACATGGATACACACTGATATACACACATAAATACACAGACAGGGCCAAGCCCACACACACACACACACACACACACACACACACACACACAAATCTACATGTATACACCCACAGGTACACACACATACACAAACCTTCCTCCTCCCCCTCTCCCAGCCCTTGTCGGTTGATTGTGTTATTACTATGCTAACCAAATCCTTATAAATGTGATTTAAGGCTTGGTGGCCCCGCACTCCTCTTTTAGCCTTCTGCTACTGTGTTTTACTGGAGAGAGGAGGAGTAAGGGAGGGGGGGAGGTGTGGAGGGAGAGATGAAGGGAGGGAGCTAGAGAAGACAGGAGAAAAGNGGGAGGGGGGGAGGTGTGGAGGGAGAGATGAAGGGAGGGAGCTAGAGAAGACAGGAGAAAAGAACAGGTCAGGTCATGGTGGTAGGGGAGAGGGAGGAAGAGGAAAGACAAGAGTAAGGAAGGAGAATATTGAGGAGGAAGAAGAGAAAATTAGGGAAAGGGAGAAAGAGTGACGGAAGAAACAGCAGAGGTGAGCAGGAGGAAATGGAAGAGAGAAAACAAGGGAAGGAGTTAGAAAACATCAGGGATAGAGAGAGAGAGATGAGGGGGGCTGCTACGCATTCTTGCTTTGCATTCCTGCGCTCGGTCGTTCCTGCTATCCAGAGAGCAGTAAAGCTTCAGTGAAATAAAAAAAAAAAGGAAAAAAGCATCGCCTGCATCTTAAATGAAAATTTCAATTGAAAAACTTAACAGCCCTTCAAATTGCTGAATTTTACACGCGCCAGTAAAGCCTAAATAACACTCAACACTTAGAGGGGAGAGGGAGTATGGGTGTGGGGGAGGGGGGGAGGAGGAGAAGGGGAGCGAGGGAGGAAAAGGGTAACAACAGAGGTTATTTGGGGTGGTTGAAGTGGGCTGGATCAAGGTGATTGGGTTGTATTTTGTGGCGAAATTATTTACAATTTGTCTTCTGCTTGTCTTTGTGTGTCGTGATCTGTCCTTCTCTTGTGTGTATCTGTCTGCATGTCTTTGTCTGGTGTGAGAGACTGTTGTTGGACCGGACAGTCATTTTGGTTTGAGTTGGATCAGATAGAAGGAAATACAGTAAAAGCAGACAAATGAGTGTTCAACATCTAATTAGACAAACAGCATCCAGCCCTGCAGAGAGAAAGACAAGTACACAAACAGGCAGAAAGTGAGACAGGCAGACGTGCATAGACAGGGAGACGGGCTCCTTGGTTATTCGTGGGGTTCAGTGGATCTTTGGTGGTAATTGAATCAGTGTGAGTGCTGAGTAGAGCTAGCATAAAAACCTGTTAACCTAAAAGGTCAACTCTCTGCATTGTTTATTTAGCAGGGAAACAGAGGAGAGAGAGGGAGAGAAAAAGTAGCAATAATTGAGAAAGTAAGACAGAGGTGAGGAAGAGGGAGAAAGAAAAAGGGGTCACAGGTAAGGGGAATGAGGAGGAGAGGCAGACAGAGAGAGAGAGAGGTTGAAGAAAAGATGGGTTGTTAGCAGGGCCACTTTTGATCTGTAAAATCAATCAAGCATTACATCATCGTTTTATACTGGTGTTTATCTGTGTGGGAGATTGAAAAATTGTGTGTGTGTGTGTGTGTGTGTGTGTATTTATGAGAGAAAATTTGGTCAAATATATACTGCAACCTTCCTTTTTAATGTTGCTTACAGTAGTTTTGACATTTGGTTTTGTCATTTTCTAATACTGTCAAAATTTACAATGAACTAAGTACTAATCAGACTGAGAAGTTCACAACTGACAGAAATGCTGTAGAGTGGATCAGATGTTAAATAAATATCCCACCTGACTCCAGCGACTCAGCATAGGCTTTATTTGAGACTAACCTCAGGCCAATCTGTGCTTTGACTTCACTTCAGCACAAAGATCACCTTGATACACATCAGTGATAAGACATACAGTATTATAGTTCATAGGTTAATGGGGCTAAATCCCAGAATAAGGAATAGGAAGAAGAGCTCATTTATATTAGTTTACCAAGTTTAGCTTATGCTCAGAATTCTCTCAGACTGTGTGTGAAACATAGAAGGGAAAGGTTACTGACAAAAAGGCATAATGCCGAAAAATTAAGAGTGTAATCACTTGATCTGTATTGCAGAAGCATTATGCTAACAGAACATGTTAGTATCGTGCAGTTTGTGGAACTGGGATGTGGACGACATCATCCCAATTGAAATCCTTGATGCTAGTTTGCATTGCGGTCTATGTGAAACAGTCTGTAATTTACACTCATGCACAACTTCTCCTCTCTCTCTCTCTCTCTCTCTCTCTCTCTCTCTCTCTCTCTCTCTCTCTCTCTCTCAAACACGCACGCGCACACACAAATACACTCTGCCATCTGGGAAAGCCGTTAGCGGTTAGCAGTAGCACTTAGCGACACAGCACGCTTCCTCAGTCCACTCAGTCACCTTGATCTGCCTGCCCTTCACACAGCACCATCACTGCTATACTGCATCACTGTGGGTGTGGGCACGTGTTTGCTTAGAAAGAGTGCACATGCATTTGTGTGTATGTATATGCACATGAATTTGTGTGTCCATTATAGAGCAGTACAGTGGGATGTAAATGCGGAGTAGGAAAAGGGGGTTATTATCTTCAAATGAGCTACCACAGACTGACAAGTCTTGTGTAAGTGTGTGTGTAGGTGCTTACATATTTACATGCATGCATTTTGTGTGTGTGTGTGTGCTTTTAACATTAACCAGGATTATTTTAAATTGTGGACATAAGATTTAAAATTCTCCGAGGAAGTGAGAAAGGGAGTGCACATGAATATACAGTATATTGTTGATCCAAATCGGAAATCAAACTTACTCTATATGATTGTCCTAGCTGAGTAAAAGTAAACTTGACCATTATATTCACATTCATAATAGGAATTTTCACACCCTATCACTCACTCACCCTTGCTTCATATTTCATACAGTGAAGTTTGAAAGCTGGTATATGAAAGTTTAAAATGCTCGTCTCTCACATGACTGAACACTGGAAGTTAAAACAAATATTTCTGTTTTTTCGGGTAATCTTATCTGCATTACAGACTGAATACGCAGACCACATGACTTCATAACATGTCATTCATTTATATTAAAATGTACATCTAGGGCAGAGCTGTAGTCAAAGTAAGAATACATAACATAACATGTTTTTGCAGGCTTCAATTTTATATCATGAGGCCTTTGGGGTTGCCTATAACATTTTTACAATTTATTGTTTGTATGTGAACCACCTGAGTTAGATACCAACTTGGATTGTTTGATTGCTGATTGATATTGAATCAGTATGAGTTCACTCATACATTTGAATTCATGGGAAACTACAGCAAGTATTTGCAAATGTAAACTATTTTACAAATGTCCTATGGGCCATTTGGGTGTGTTTGCATGGATATGTGTATTTGTGTGTGCATGCATAAATCCCAAAATCAGTTGCAAACTTGTTATAGGCTGCAGTGTCCAGCCTGAAATACCATAGCCATATTGAAATACACAGACTCACATTCTCACACATGCACACGCATGCATGCACATTGTATAAGTCCATAAATACAATCTCGCATTGCTGAAGGGGAAACATTGAGAGAGAGAGAGTTTCTGTGTTAATCCCTTGGATAGGGATGGCCAAATCACTCTTTGTCCTTCTCATGTCATTCTTGATGTTAGTAGTCAAATAATTCTTTAGAACAAATCTCCCTCTGCTCTTTTCTCCTCTCCTAAATAAAAACTCTCACTTGTATGCACACACACACACACACACATGCCTATATTTGTCTCTTGATTTTTTTTTTCCTTTTCCCATCTCAGTCGCTTTCTCTCTCACTCCCTCTTAGGACCAGGACCAATCGATGCCCCAGCTGTATCAGGGCTCCATCCTCATAGTGTAACAGTTTCCTGGATTCCTCCATCCCAACCAAATGGCCTTATCACCAATTATACTCTGTTTCTTCATACCAGCTCTAACTCTGCTTTAGATACCAAACCCAGCTCACTTTCCAGGACCAGCATGAATCTCAACTTCACCTTAGGTCCTAACCTCAGCCCCATGACCAGCACTGCTACGAGTGAAGGTCCTCACCTTAACTCAGGTCTTACTCTCAGGCCAACATCAAATCTTACCACCACAGGCTCAAACCATGTCTCTATGTCTCCTGCCAACACAGGCACTAAAAACAGTTCAATTGCAATCCAAGGCACTTTACCCAACCTTCTTCCTAACCCTGCCTCCAGCTCAAGACCCGATAATTCAGAAGGCAACCAGATTGGATCCAGGAATGTCAGCAATATAAGCAGAGGCCCCAGTTCTATCGCATTCCATCCCACTGAACCTAATACCATTTCCACTGCAAACCCAAGTCCTACCCACTTACTTTCTGATCCAGAATTCCATGTAACTGGCCCCAATGTTGTAAATATTACAAAACAAAACCCATTCCACTGGCCTATCCCCACTATCATTAGCTCATCTTCAGACAGCTCAGCCTCTCTGTCGGTCACTGTACCAGCAAATACCACTAGCTACACTTACTTCAACCTGCTGCCATACCAGACCTATACCATCCAGGTATAATAAAANTACCACTAGCTACACTTACTTCAACCTGCTGCCATACCAGACCTATACCATCCAGGTATAATAAAAAAAAAAATATGATATAACATTAAAGTAATTGCAATACATTACAGCAACAACAGCACAAACGACAAATATCACATTGTGTTCCACACTGTTTTTGAAAATCTAGGTGGTAGCATGCACCAGTGTGGGTTGTTCAGCGTCTGGTATGCCTCAGTACTTTCGTACCCTCCCAGCTCCCCCTGAAGGGGTTCCTGCACCTCATCTATATTCTGACACCCCTACTTCTGTTCTGTTGTCCTGGGGGGCACCAGAGTCAACCAATGGACCACTAGAGCGGTGAGAGATGATCACATACACTTGAAAACTGATATGTTTTGGTTTTTAGGCCATGTTGCTACATCAACTTCCCCATTTCCTTATGTAACATTTATATTTTATTGAGCATAGGTGGCTGGTAGAGCGTAGAAGGGTTGGTACCAGTCAAGTCTCCACAGTGGGCTATCTCCCACCAGACCCTCCCCCTCTTTCCTTTCTGGACTCTTCATCAGCTCTCAGTCCCTGGACAACCTACCAATATAGACTGGTACTCCATAACCAGGCTGGCAGCACAACAGGTAAGGCCAGAATAATGGTGAACTAAACTAATCTGTACTAATCTGAACTGTAATTTACTGGGAAAAAAAGTTTTGAGATCACTTGTTAATACGTTTTCACCGAGAATAACAGATGGAACCAGTAGATTATGAAAATGGTTGGCAGTAAGGAACGTGTATGCAGGTAGTATTTTTTGGGCTCAGACATACAAAACTACAGGCATGGTCCTTTAATTTCTCTCTCAATGTCTCTTTTTCTCTCTGTCACTGTGTCCACGCCCCGTGGAGAGAATTGAAAGTTAAAGTGTGCTTCATTATTCATGTGTACTGTATATCCCTGTTTATAAGCGAGTGGAGATCATACCCACTTTCTCACTTCAGCATACTGTACCTGACCAATGGCTGTGTGAAGCAGGCATGCCTGGCCGAATCAGAAAGTAACAAATTTTGTTGGAACTCCGATTTCACTAGTAGAAAGAAACTTTCTGACTCTCCAGCAGGCATTTAGGAGAAAAATTCAGCTCAGGAAAATTCAGTTGTAGAGTTAATAGTTAATATAGTTAAGAGTTAATATTAAATTTGAGCATTTTTAGAAGTACTTGAACCGTGATTATTAATTTAGTATTATTATTTTATCTTTTTTTTTTTTTTTTNTTTTTTTTTTTTTTTATACTGTCCAGGAGTGGTTTACAGCAATTGTTTAAGTCTATAAATACCAGCTTTACCGTTCCTGCATTTTTTGTCAAATTTGACAACAAATTATTTCTGCTGCCAATTAACATAAACACCACTGCACTCAAACAAAATAGCTGACTGTTTGGTACCGTTGTAGGATCCATAACCATGTATTGTTCCACATTTACTTGCAGGACCCTGGGTGAAAGTCACCACCAGAGCTTCGCGACCTGCTGGTCTTATTCCTCCAAAGGTGAGAGTCCTGGGACCAGACTCACTCCAGGTAAGACCATTTTGATTTTGAGATTTTCTTTCTCTTTTGAATTAAAATTTTCGCTGACATTATTAGGTGGAATTATTTACATGTGAAATGGCAGCAACTAAGAGAGAGACTGTCACCATAATTAGTGGTAATTTATGTGTTTTATTTTTTTTCTCACTTTAAACTTTATTACAACTGCACTGGAAATATTTCAACATGTCAAAATATTTGGCAAAATTCCCTTGAGAAGAAAAAACCCACTTTAAATGTTTATTCATATTTACCTATTTGTCCATAATCAGCTGCTTGTCTCAGTCCAGGTCGCAGTGGCAACAGGCAAAGCAAAGTAGCCCAAAAATTCTTCTCCACAACCACATCCTTTGGCTCAGTTGGTACAAAAAATAAGAATCTATATAGTTTTAATTCCATTTATGTTAATATGTTGAAGTAACAATGTATCACTAGAGTATCAACAACAGTATTTCTGTTAACACAGACACTATAGATTACATTGAACTGTAACCTAATAGTAGGGAAACGCACAACTTTATTGAGTCTGTTGTCACTCTGGGGTTGTAATAGCACAAAAGACAAGGCAATGTCATACTGAGTCCTCTGTCTCTGCCTCTGCCTGTTGGGATTTAATGAGAAAGAAAAACATTCAACTCAAGGTCCCCTTCAGAATATGGGAGGGGCTGTGACCCTGTCTGAGGCAGGTTCCTTCCTGTTTGCCATTTTGAAGGAGGGGCCAGCGTTAAATTCCACCACTGGCTAATCCCACATCAAGGCCTATCAGTGAAAGGCACAGAAACAATACTGTATGCATGCACACGCACACACACACACACACACACACACACAAGCACTGACACCCCTGCAGTAAAGCTAACTGCAGAAAAATGCTAATGCCTGCCATCATTTTAGAACCACCCCTGTCATTTCTGCAGCAGCACAGCTTTAGAGGTCACAGGTCCGAGAGGGAAAGTGGTCCTTCCTGGTTGCTGCTAATTGGACAGACAGGCAGGCTGCTTCCTAGTTATCAATTGACCTTGACATCACGGAGAGGATTTTGAGTCTCCTCCTTCATTCTCTTGATTATTTCTTTATTCTGTTCTTTTTTGCCACTCCTTTGTCACTGAGGTGCAGTCACTGTCATTTAACCAACATCCCTCTGTCCTTCCATCCTTGCCATTTTCTTTTCTATTCACTTGTTTTGTATGTTCTCTTCTGTATAGCTTTCCTTTATGCTATCACTGTTCGATACACTGAATAATTACTGAATAATTTTACTTCTTCGAGCACTCTCACTCACTCACTAACTGACCCTATTTGTTTCCTTGTTCTATAAAATAGGTATAAACCAAGTCGAGTAAATTGTGTTTGGTGGTTAGTGTCTTATCTTAACATTACATTAATGTTCTGTTTATATTCTGGATATGTATAAAGTTGAGGGGATGACGTGACAAAATAAACAGGACAATTCTTAGTGCTTCGCTACAACTGCAGTTGTCTGTTTTATGGTAGACGCTCATCAGATATACGCTACTTAAAACCATTAACCACGTCAAGCCTAAAACAAACTTTACCGCAGTTAAACTACACCTTTGACTATCCATAGCAATTGAAACGGATGCTGTGAAATGGTCGAAACATATCAAGCTTAACATGTCTTCAGATGAACATGTTGAAGGTTAGCATATGGTTGAATGGGCTCAGTTTGCGCTCCATTCTCCTGTTGTGAAGGCAGCAAACTTCACCTCATATGAAGCAGTATACAGCAACAGGTTTCTGCCGTCAGTTTTTTTGGTATATGAACCAAATTTTGACTTTGACTAAGAAAATATCCCAATTCTCTCTTTGTCCCATGTTATTTAGCTTTCCTGGCAGATTAAACTTCTTCCTGTTATGAGTTTGTTACTCCCACCACCAGACATTTCTGACCAATGAGCAGAGCAAGTGTTGTCACATGACTTTTGTTGCTATATTTTGGTCCAGTTGGATTTTTTCCTGTGTAAAACTGAACCAAACCAACCTACATGTCTGAAAACGCCACTGCCGCAAAGCATATACATGCATGGAATTAGTAGGATTCCATGGGTGGTGGAACTGTAAAGAGGGGACTCTGACCGAGGGCTGGCTCCAGCCTCGGCATGTTTCAGCTAACTGAAGTTGTTGTCAAGCCACGGTTTGATCAAAGGACATGTGTGGCTTGGACTGGATTCCAACATTTACATGCCTGAATAAATTGATAACCCTCACCCTAATCTAAGTGTGTTCTAGAAGTAAGCATACACCGATTCTAATTTGAATTCAGTGGTGAAGTATTGACACACCAAAAGGTTGCAGCTATGGAGCCAAAAGCAGGTTCAGGTGAAAAAATGAGGTCACCAATGTGCAAATCTAACCCAAGTTGGGTTCAGGTACAAGAGAAAATTACCATATTGCAGTAGCAATATGGTAATTATGGCAATTCTGCAGTCTGAGTTTTTTTTTTAAGCCCCTAACAACCTTTTTATCATAGTAGTGAAGAAAGTGGTGCTAAAAAGTAAAGTTCTAAATTCATCATTCATCAAAGGTGTCAGTCATTTTTTGTTCTAGTCCTCAAGTGGTCAAGAGCAGTTTGAAAAGAACCTTGTGTCATGCAGGCACACAGCATTATATAAACTGGCTTATTACTTATTTCTGTTCATCTGTGAGTATTTAATTTCCTTTAGATTTTAGCCAACCTGCTCCCATGTTGGCTTCTGATTCAAAGATAGTAGTGATGAGTTTCTCATTCTCATATTTATTACCTCTGTCTACAGTTTCTACACCTGTTAGCTTGTCTGTCTGTCAACAGGATAGTTTAAAACATATAAGTGTAGCACTGCTGACATTGAAAGTATCTATTCTCAGCTGCAGAGGCTGGCAAACTCCTTGCGCATCCTCATTTTTTGTGAATGGACTTGTAATAGCATAAAAATACACCATCTGCACATACAGTATTTTTCTTTCACTACCAACTTTATCCATCTTTCTTTCAATCACATACACACCTTAGAGAGAGAGAGAGAGAGAGAGAGAGAGAAACACACACACACACACACACACAGNAGAGAGAGAGAGAGAGAGAGAGAGAGAGAAACACACACACACACACACACACAGGCCTTAGCCTCGGTGCTCTGTGTCAGCTCTGGGTCTCCGCTGTCTTCACCATCTCCAGAATACATCAGGCTGTTCAATCTGTAAATGACTTCCTTCACAAACCACATCCAACACGCACTTTGGGAAATGAGCTACCTAACTCAACATGACCCTGCCGATGTGTGTGTGTGAGTGTGTGTGTGGATGGCTGGGAGAGTATACATGTGCGTCCTGTATCACCTCACAATGTCACCTAAATGTATATCATGGTGCATGAAACATAATTGTTCTTAACATTCATTCATAATGCTGTCATCACCATAGACTCCTTAATCACCTAAAGTCACAAGTTAAATTCTGAACTGATTTAATATTGTACATGACCGTGTCAATTTATTCCTTTAAGTAAATACACACACTACAGTCATGTGTGCAATTTGTGCATATTACTGTAAGTATGCATGCATGCACATTTTTTGTGTATTTTAAAATGTTTTTTGTTGTGTGTGTGTGTGTGTGTGCCTGTGTGTGTGTGTGTGTGTGTGTGTGTGTGTGTGTGGTGTGTGTCACTTTTCTTCATCCCCACCCTAAAATGCTGACAGACTGAACAGTTTCCAAATCAGATGCAGTGTTGGACGACAGAAGCTTTTGTTTTTGCAGCAATTCCATTACCAGCTGCTTTCATTATTTTAACTTTTTAGCATAGTGGTTGTGCGTGTCCATCCATCTCTCTGTGTGTGTGCACGTGTGTGAACCCTGTTTTAAATGTGATGAAAGGAATCCTGCTCAAGTCAAAGTCAGGTTTGCTTTGCCCACAAGAGAGTTGAGTACCACGCACACGCACAGTAAAGGGAGTATAAACACACAAGGGATCATATCCTGCACATGCAGATACTTTATCAATACACACACACACACACACACACACACACACACACTGATACTACCTACATGATTACTATGTTAGCCCTCAAACCTGAACACAGATTTATTTACACACTGATGCAAATATTTCCAGGAGTACACAGTGACACACCATTTTCACATAAAGACACATGCACACATGTACACGTACACACACACATCCCATGACTTCCTGGAGTTCATCCATCTAAAAGCTTTCTGCCAACCTCAGCATGCCTGGAATATTTAGAACGCCCAGCCAACCCGTGAAGTGGCTTTTCTGGCATAGTGATGGGGCAGTTAGAAAAGATGAAGTGAACTGGCCCTTTTTCTCCGTAGAGTGACCTGCTGCGATATCACCACTCTGACTCTTTGATCTACAAAGCCCAGAACTTAAATCTAGTACTCTTATGTTACAGGTCACATGGTCCCCTCCTCTTATACCTAATGGGGAGATCCATGGTTACGAGATCCGCCTCCCAGAACCTCGAATCTTCCATGACAGTGGCAATGCTTCTGAGCTCAACGTTACAGTAACAGACCTTGTTCCATATACTAACTACAGTGTTACCATATTGGCATGCTCAAAGGGAGGTGGACATGTTGGAGGATGCACAGAAAGCCCCCCCACTGCTGCTACCACATTACCCACTATCCCTCAAGGCCTTGCAACACTGGCAGTTGTGGCAGTTAGTGAGTCCTTCTTGGCAATATCCTGGCAACCAGCAAACAGACCAAATGGACCCAACATCAGGTAACATGGCTGTTAAACAGGAACCAATGCTTTGTGTCTGATTACACTCAGAATCTTGTGTGTGTGTGTGTGTGTGNTGAAGAAAGGTACCTGGTCAAGCTTGAACTGGGAATGTCAAAATTACATGGTCATTCACTGGACATCCTGAATGCCCAGAAGATGATGATAAACTTAGGACTGATTTCACAGTTGAGACAATAAAATCATCTTTAGCAGATGCCATTTTTTTAGTGCCAAGTTCATAAAAAAACAGGCCTATAACCTATACTTAATCAATGAAAATGAAGATTTTATAATATCAGCATTATTTAAATGTCCTGTCAATTTTTAGTTAAATCCAAAGTTTCCTGAAAGGAAGTATGCACTCAACCCTTTTTAAATTTTTATATTAGATAATAAATTGCTACCTGGATTCCTGCCTAATTCCTACCTAATTTATTTTAAATATTATTAATTGAATAAATGGGAAATGATCGAACTGTCTTATGCAGTTCAAATTACAAGCCTAATTTCTAATTTAACACGTACAATACTGTTTCATCATATTGGCAAGACACTGATATGATAGCAGCACCATCATGTTATAACGGACTACAGAACTACTTTTTCTCAAATTAGAGGCTGCAGGTAGAATTTAAAGTGCATAGCTGCTTTCAGATGGTTTTTGGGAAATTAAACAACAGAAACAAAGTTTTGTATTAATATGTTTTTTTATTGTCTATACAACATCAGAATACAAGCAGCACAATGTGCACAGCTCCATCTGTGCAGAAACAGCAATCTTATGCGGTCAGAATTAACTCTTTTTTATTTTTAGCTTTATCCCACAGTTAGAAACCTGCCAACCAAGACTGAAAGCTGTATTGTTATTAAGCAACACAATCTGGAGTGTTCCATTGGTGCTGAAAAACTTAAGCAAACAAGCAGAGAGGAATACGTTAACAGGCTGCTATGAGTGCCCTGTAATGAACTAAGTGTTGTGCATGTTTTAATCAGTGTTTTCTCAGTCCTGGTGCACCATTCTGCTCCATTTTGTTCCGTTCTGTTTTATTCTGTTGACGATTAGGCCTAAAATAAAGGTCCATTTTTCTGGCAGGCGTTTAAAATGCATGAGCCCGCCTCTCTGTTCTGCTCTGCTCAGCTCTGTGTGTTTGTCTAAGTGGGTTGGTTAAAAGGCGGCATTAAACCCTTCTCTTCTGATTATAGCAGAAATTAGCATCACTGTGGGGAGAGGAAAACACAAACCCTGCAGAAAAAAACACAGCAGAGGGAGGGGCATGGGGGGATGAGGTAGAGCGAACGTAAAAGAGTAGAGATAATGAAAACAGCACAAGAAGAGGAAATAAGCGATAAGAAGAAGAGTATATATAGAGGAAACTATATACACTATATACAAACTATACACAACTGCAATTATCAAGAAAGCACAGCAGAGACTGCACTTCCTGAGAGTGCTAAGGAGGCACAACACTAAGAGGAAGTTGCTGGTGGCCTTCTACCAGGCAACCATTGAGAGCATCCTGACTTACTGTATTTCAGTGTGGTATGCAGGCTGCTCTGCATAAATAAATAAAACAGCGCTCCAGAGAGTGGTGAGGACTGCGGAAAAAATCATAGGCTGCCAACTGCCCTATCTGGAAGACATTGCCATCTCACGCTACCTCTACAAAGCCACTAATATCATCAAGGACTCCAACCACCCCGGTCACCACCTCTTTGAACTGTTGCCCTCTGGCAGGCGTTACAGGTCGGTCAAAACACGCACCACCAGATTCAGAGACAGTTTCTTCCCGAAGGCAATCTGCTCACTAAATAAGGAAAGGCACTGAGAAGACACTTGCACTTTATCTTAATATGTACAATAGATTATTTTTTCTGGTTTTATTCTTTTTATTCCATCTGTCTGCTTTATTATATATCCTATGTTTGATTCAATGTCTTGTGTTTTTATGTTTGTTTGCATCATAGAGTGGCAGTCTAATTTCGTTGTATGTATTACAATGACAACAAAGGCAGTCCTATTCTATTCTATTCTATTCTATTCTATTCTATTCTATATGAACGAATGTGTATATTAATGTGGGTCAGTGTATGAATATTTTTACTGTGTCAATATATTTATACAAGTTTGCATACATGTGTTGTGATTATGTGTTCATGCATTCTTAAACATTGTTCCATGTTTGTGAACGTGTTTTCTTTTATTCAAAATTTCCTCTCAGATATGAGTTGCTCAGACGTAAAACCCAGCAGCCCCTGGCCATGGCCACAGTCCCCACAGTAACAGCCACGTCCCCTCCCCCCTCTGAAGATCTCCATCGCTGGCGCCATGTTTACTCCGGCACCAAATTGTTCTACCAAGATAAAGGCCTAAGCAGGTGAGATTACTGAAATGAGCTCTAGAGCAAATGCCGGCGCCGCAGTAAACCGTGTGTGCAGAGCCGATCGGCGAGCTGCCGCTGATGGTGATCTTTTAATACCGCTCAAAGATACATTAAGCAAATATCCCAAAGAATTAAATTGTTTTTTACAAAGCGTCCCCTAATCTCAGTTTGGCACTTGGTGAAAACAGATTTTTATTCCTCTGTGCTTGCTAAACGGCTCTGGGTACTCTTCCCGGGTGTGTGTGTCTCTACTCTGCTTAATTTGAGTAGTAAAACAAACTTTAGCACTTTTCACTTTGTAGGGTATATTTTCAAGGATTTTATTGGTGTTCTAAATCTGATCAATAGAGGACTGATTAACAGTATCACTTGGTAAACATTCCAGTTTCTTTTCTGTTATAGCATTTGTTTTTTTTCTTTGTTCAAGCATTGCTGAATTGCACAAACTACTTCAGTCTTGAGTCTTGAACCTTGCTTATGTTTCCTATCAGTTTTAGTCATTTTAAGATATTAACAAATAAAACATCAGTTTTAGATTTAAAAATCATTCTCAGCCCTCACATGAAAAAAAACCCAGTAACACTGTCCTTTGACAGATTCACCCGTTACCAGTACCAGTTAGTCGTCCATAACGACCTGGGCTCCTCCTCAGGAGAGATTGTTACAGCGGACACCATGGCGGGGGTTCCCCTCCACCCTCCATCTCCGTCTGCCTTCCCTATCAATCACACTGCTGTACAGGTCAACTGGAAACAACCCTGTAAGACCTCTTTGTCTCAAACACACACACACACACACACACATACACACACACACGGTCTGTCCAGCCTTTCATCATCAATCTACTNACACACACACACACACACACACATACACACACACACGGTCTGTCCAGCCTTTCATCATCAATCTACTGACTACTGGACTTCACCCCATAATAATTTCCACATTCTTGCAGCTCTGTACATTATAAAACAATCCATTAAAGAATTAATTCCCAAAAATATAACTGTCACCATAGCATGCCCAACCTTAACTGTTAATTACGAATACAGAATATTCCTGTAATCCTGACACCAACCCAAATCTAATCCAGATTTTGCCATGAGGAGTCAAATTGTCATTCCAGAAATTTTGATCTCAAATTGATTTGCATAAGAACAGCAGTACAAATACACACAAAGAATGATACACACACACACGCGCACACACACACACACATACACACACACAGACCTAATGTTCTATGAAGATACATCTGTGAATTGCCATTTTCCAAAGAAGGAACTTCCAACAAATTCAACGAAACAGACATATTATTTTACTTGCTTTATTTTTATTTTTGTTTTATTTTATTTGTTTGTGTGTTTGTTAATTATCATTTGAAAACAAAAGAAATGTATTTGAGCCAGAACTAATTTTCATCCCGTGTTCCTGGCCAGATGTTCTCTAAAAAGCTAATTAAATGACATTTGTAAAGTAAAAATACCAAGGGCACTTATTTAATCTAACAAGTTCAGCAGTCTCTCTCTCTCTCTCTCTCTCTCTCTCTCTCTCAGCTCTGCAAGACCTGCAGGGAGAGGTGGAGTCTTACTTTCTTACAGTGGATTCTGCCCACTCCAGTCAAACTTTGGCTTTTCCTCCCGAAATCATCTCCACAGTGATAACTGACCTTTGGCCCAGCACTGTATATTTGGTGTCATTACAGGTGTTCAATGGAGCACATAACACAACTAAGGCAACAGTCAATGTTACCACAGAGGATGGAGGTTTGTGTGTTTTTGTGATTGTAGGCTGCAAAATTTCTTGGTATATGTGTGTGTGTCATGTACAGTATGTCGATTCAACACATCCAAGAGGTGTCTGTGTTAATGTCCTAATCTGTGTCTCTGCAGGAGATGTTAAACACATCATGTAGTGAGGCATGAAATCAATACAAAGTGTATTTGAGGCAGAATTAAGGTCTTATAGAATGTTTGTTGGCAATGCAGATAGAAACACACAAACTGCACAAAGCATGAGTTCTACCTGTCAAATCAGGCTGCTCTATAGATAGATGGACAGACAGACAGACAGACAGACAGAGACTGATTACAAGACAATTACAATACACCACTTTGGCTTTTCCAAACAGCTGAAATTTGAAATTCATACACTAAACTAAATTCTGATTTTCCTAAATATGCAGAGTCCTCTGACATTGAACAGCTATTCTCCAGAAAAATCCTGAAGCTTAAGCAAATGAAGTCATACTTTCCTCAATTCAAAACAGAAACCTTCCACCAAAATATTTTAAACTACAAAGATGTAAGTTTATAACTTGTAAGCTTCAGCTGTGCATATCCTGCCAATACCAATAAAAATGAACAAATGAGACTCAAACTTGGGATGTCAAGAGTAAGAGTGAATTGTTACGAGATTAGAATATAACATCTTTGTTGATAATCTTTTCAGACTCACTGAGTTTTCACTATCTGTAACTCTGTATTTCCCAGCTGTCATCATGACTTTTCCTTCCAATTGTTTCTCCATCTTTCAGCTCAATCTCTCAGCACTGAAGGGTTATCTTACAAATCAGTCCACACAATCATAAGTCAGACATCTCTCTTTCTGTCCTCCTCTTTTCCTCACAGTTTAGTTGTTCATCTCTCTCTTCTTAGAAAACCTCTTACAGTTTTCTTTGTCTCTCTATAATCATATGTCAGAGGCCTCTCGCTTTCTTTCTAATCTGACCAGTATAATAAAAAGTGCATTAAAAACATTAGAAAATCATTAGGTGCTAAAGGCAAAGCACGGCTCGTTTAACTGAGAGGGCTCTAGAGGTAATTTCATTATTTTACAGCTATAAGAGTGCATGCACATACACACACATTCACGAAGACCGAATATATTTTAACTGTTACAGCTCAACTTACCAAACATTTTAACATGGCCTGCAATCTATAGGGCAATGCTAACATCAGGGCTAATTGACAAGCAAACTGAATGTGTGCGCATATGTGTGTGTGTTTGAGTGAGAGACCCTCTGTGTGCAGTATTGCGTTGATAATGCCATCTAGGATTAAATGAAATGTAGAAGAGTGCGCTGGGTTTAGGTAAGTACATTGGAAGCAAATGATTTGGGTGAACTTCTCTTAGCTAAGTGCATTTTCACTTAATAATAGATTAAATTTATATGATTACCTCTTTCACACACAGTCATTTATATTCTGTGCTTCTATATTTGTCTTTCTCAACAACATAATCTTAAAGAAAACTACACGGGGTGCTAAAAATATTTTTCTTTATTATCTTCCTCTTTTTTATCTTTATTTCTGCTGTCTGTCTTTCTTCAGTTTATCGCTCAATTATCTTCTGTTTGTCACATTTTCCCATCATTCCTTTAGTCGCCATTGATGCCTTACTGGTTCCTCAATCTCTGTCACTCTCGTCCTGTAGGGTTTGCACATTGTGATGATCACTACAGCATATTTGTTGTGACTGTGGAATATTCTGTCATGTCATTGAGTTGATTATCAACTTCAGCTGTGGATGTGTTGACAGAATTTCTAAGAGGACAGAGCTGAGAATGCAGAGATGGACAATAAAATGGAAAGACAAGAGTTCAGCATTACCAGGCAGGCAGAGTGAAAAAAAAAGAGGAGTGAGGTTATCATACATACTCAATCTATTCTCCTTAGTGAAAATGCACTTAGCGAAGAGAACTTAACCCAATTCATTTGCTGCCAATGCACTTACCTAAACCCAGCCCACTGCTTCACATTTCATTTACTGCTAGATGGCATTACTACACACACACACATACACACTGAGGTAGTCTCCTCTTCTCTCTATTTCTTCCTGTCATGTACAGTACACACACATAGTCAAAGTAAAGTTGCACGTAAAAAGAGTAGAAATTCTATTAAAAAAAAAAACAAGAAAAGCAGAAATATCACATAAAGGCAGAAAAAGTTGTTCATTGAAGAGAAGAGGCGATAAATGCTGAAGGAAACAATTTTTTTAAATAAGTGACATTGCAGCACCTCTGCCTCTTCTACTGCAGACAAAAAACATCTGCTTATCGCTGACACTCAATGTTATAGCCCACACTCAATAGAAAGGCCTAAACTTACAGAAAAAGCTGACAAGGTGTCCAGGTGACCTGGTATAACTCAATGTCCAGGTTTGGGTCGATTCAGGGAGCTGTGTTACATGTCGTAGTTCCCTCCCACCCCCTCACCCCTCACCTATTCCACAAAGCACCACACCAACGAGACACAGACTTACTGGAGCTTTTTTCTTTGCTGCAGTGCACTTACCTGTGTAATTTTCTCACACCCTGCAATTCACAAAACACTAGCTGATGGAAGGTCACACTGATTCTCACCTGAATGTCTACTAAAAAAAAATTCCATAATCAGTCTTGTAGTCACAACACATACCTTTTTTTTAATGCCACTGTACAAGCAGTTGTTAGAAAGTGAATGTGTCTGCTGTGTCTACAAAAAAAAAATCACATGCAAAGTCACATATCTCCAATCTTCAAAGTATTTAATTATACTATTTGACTGTATTCGTGTACCATCCTCAGAGCCAGACGGGATGGCCGCCCCAGAGGTGGTTGCAGTGAACAGCAGCATGGTGCATGTGCTGTGGTTTCCTCCGCTACACCCTAACGGGGTGGTTACTGGTTACCATATCTACCTTAACAACCATCTACATGGCAGCGCAGACAACAGCTCAGGGTCCTATCTGCTGGGCGGCCTACTGCCTTTTACTGTCTACAACATACAGGTACACACAAAAACACATCTACATCTCTCGTGTGTATGTTACCTTTTGTCTTATATATTTTTACACATATTTTAGGTGGAGGTATGTACTGTGTATGCATGTGTCAGGAGTAATATTACCCAGACAACCACAGTGGAGGATCTTCCTGCTGACCTGGCAGCCACACGCACACAAGTGATCAGTCCCAGGTAATACATTTTGTGCTCATTTTCTTGCCTCCTCTCTGACCACATTTCAGCATGTCATCACCATTGTTACAGGTTTGAGAAGCTTCACAGCTTGTGGTTTGTGTCCAGTAAACGTTATGGTTTATTAACAATACAAACAGTTTGTTTGCAAGTTTTTCAAATAATAGAAAAATTCATATAACTGGAAAAAAAGACTAAAATGATGTCAAAGTGTCAGAGATGAAAAGAGGAAAATCAGTATATGAAGTGTGTAAAGCACACACACACACTGATGCTGTCACTCACATATGTCAGGCAATACCCTGAGGGGGGCGGTCTGAGAAAGTTTTTGTTTGCATGTGTAGGAGTGTGAAAAAGAGCCTTTTATTGTCTTGTTTAAATTGCCCTCCTCTCTAACACTCTTTCTCTCATGCCTTGTTATCTCCCTCAGGGTGGTGAGGTTGCAGTGGTCCCATCCAGGCAGACCCAGTGGGATCATGCTGGGTTATGAGGTCCTTAGACGGACTCTGAGATCATGTGAGAGTGGGTCATCAGGGGTCACGACTGCTGAGGGGGAAAAATCAGGAGGTGTAAGTGGTGTCCGGTTCAAGTGCACCTACCTGCAGTGCTCTGCTGGTCATAGTGTGTGTGGGACATCTTGCTTCCAGCCTGACGTACAGGTGATTTTTTATGTTCTTTCATTTATTTATTTATTTGGGGGGGGAGGGGGTTGCTTGGCTCAGTGGAGAGCCTCTGCATTTTTTTTCTTTTTTATTGTTGCCTCTTCTCTATTTCAACAAAGTCCAGAGTATTATCCACATGCACTTCTCAATACAACTGTACTGAAGGTTTGTTATTAACATGTGTAATAATTAACATGTGGTATTAAAAAGCAACATATGCTGTGTTTACTCAAGTGATGATAATGATGATTACCATCACTTGAGTAAACTTGAGATTGATGCATATTGGGACAGTATTTTATTTCTCAGCCTTTCTGTTTTTAAGTCTTTCTTCTTTTATCTCCCTAGCTACAAGAGGGAAAACCTCTTAACTACAACTTATCATGATTACAAAGCTCTGTGGTACAATAACTTGTATTCAATGTGTAACACACAACAGAAGATCAGGATCTTTAATTTGGCTGCCGATTTGAAATTGACAATACATTGTTGCTGCGTACTCAGGCTCACAAGACCTCAAACACACACAAACACAAAAGAGACTGAAAGACAAATCCAAACTCTCAAATTTCATCTTCTGAGTGGTAATTATTTATGTGGGATTCACGGTCGTCCTCTCAGTGATTATTTTTTCTAAACAGATTAGCTTGTCATCTCCATTCACTTCCATCCTTGTGTCATTGAATGCCAGCCAAGTTGGCACAGTGTACTGGCCTGCTATACATCTACCTCTACCACACACACACACACACACACACACACACACACACACACACACACACACACACACATCAGAAGGCACAAAGAATAACAAGTTAAGTTAAGTTGCATGAAATTGCATGCATGCTAGCAGACATATAGCACACATTACATTCATGTAGTAAGATATACATAAATAAATGCTTTTGCTAAAAAAAAACATGCATGATCTCCACACATACACACACACACTCTCAATATGCACATGAGCTATGTATGTAAACCATGTTAAGGCTGTGTTAACACAAAAGCCTTAAGACACATGGCAGGGCAGACTGTGTAAGTTTTCTTTAGTAAGTTATAAATGACATAGGGAGAGACATGCAGGACTTGCCAACACTATGATATGATGTATCCAAGTTTTAGTATGGGGAAATGATCAAAATCTTATGTTTTCACAAAGATTGCATAAGTGTGTCTTTCTTCTCTAATACAGCATACAATATATTTGCTTGTTGCTAAGGACTGTTGTAAAAGTGGGTATATTAGACCAGAACAAACATTGAAACTGATTTAGAATACAGTAGATAGATGGTAAATCAGTCTCTTATGGAATGCTTTGCACATAATCTTCAGTTTAAATTCTCGTTCACGAGTGGCATAGGAGCATGGATGGGGGGCAAGATCTGGGAGGAATATCTGAACCTACTACATGTTACAGCCTCACGATGAAATTAAACACCTTTGCCAGGGCAACAGTGGAGATAGTGGAAATCTGGCATTCTAATTTGGGAGAACAAGAGGATAAACACAAAAAAATAATAATAATAATAATAACATACAGAACATAAATGAGAGTTCATGAAACAGTATTCCCAATTTAACATGATGGAAGGGACAATGATAGAAATGGTTCAATGGGTTTGTTAGCACTGGTACAGCATGAAGCATTTAACATGCAGGTTTTGAAGAGCGTCGCCATTATATAAGGATGGTCTCTTTAGAGTTGAATGGCCTCCGTATTTCTATACCGTGTACATAAGCACAAATTTTCACAAAGTTAGGCTGTTTTAATTTAGTATCTATCTGTGCATGTTGTACATCAAGTCTCGTGCATTTTGTGTTTACGTGTGTCAACCAGGTTTGCTGTGATGGAGTTTTGTACAGGAAGAAGCCACATCATCAGTGTTGTGAGGGTCAGTACCTGAGCTCGAGTAATTCCTCCCACTCGGTGTGCTGCAGTGGAAAGCTCCTGCCAGCTCTTCTCAACCATCAGTGCTGCGGGGGGCACTATGTTCATGTAGAGACAAGTGAGTTTCATAAACTTTAGTTCAATCTTCAGAATCATTTAAATGTAACTGACTCTGTTTTATTTGACTTGACTATAATCTTTTTCACTTTGTTTCTTGTATTTCGTTTCATTCATCTGTCTTTGTCTTTACAGATGAACATTGCTGTCCTGACCCCTCGCAGGGTCGAGTCTCCGTAGGCCTGGGTGACAGCTGCTGTGGGGGGGTTCCTTATTCCATGAACGGGGGCCAAATCTGCTGCAGTGGGAGCCTTCATGACGGCTACGGGGTTCAGTGCTGTGGAGGCCAGGTTGTAGATGATCCTCTGGTGTGCTGTGGTGATGCTGAGAGGGGGGAAGTGCACACATACAGTCCAGGTAAGTGAAACAAATCCGAAAACATGCAGACGAACATGCACCAACATCAACTGTTGTTATAATTGTGTGTGATTGTGTGATTGCTGTGTTGATGATTTGAGGAAGAGGGAAGAGTTAAGGTTTATGTCTATAGATGGATTTTTACTGGGAGAAGTTTCAGGCTCTCTCTTTTTCCAGGGAATCTTTTTTTTTTTTTTTTTTTTACTTAAAATCCTATTTTATAAAATTCCTCTCAGCTCAGAAAAATGCTTATTTTGGCCCAACATTTTTTAGATTTATTCCTTGGTTATTTCTTAATTGAGGCAGATATAGTAAAGACAAGAGGGAGGTTAAGGTGGAAAAAGAAAGATTGAGAGAGTGAAGGAAAAAGGGTTGAGTTAGACACATGGTGCAGGAACGTGGGGTCGTTTCCCTTTCTTCCTCTCCCGCAGTGTCCCAAAGCACCCGGATACCATGGCACAGATGGGACGTGTGTGTGTGGGTGTGTGGATGTGGATGTATGTGTGTGTCATTAGACATCTTTGTCATGGCAGATGATGATGAAACACACTCGGGATGGCACTGTTGAGGGCACTGCCAAGCACACAGCAGGACAAATACACAATCAGTCTCTCTTCTCCACACAAACACACACCCATACTTTCACTCGTACGTATAGACACATTACAAACACCCACACATACACACTCACACTCACACACAGAGTCAACAGGGTGCTCTCGGTAAGGTTCGCTTAGTGTTGAATGCCAGACACAGACACATGGACTCTATTCATCACACATAAACAATGCCCCCATATGGGCAAGCCTATAGTGCTCTCTATTAGCCTGCAAACACATACACATACATACACACACCCATTTCTCCCCACAAGAGAAACTCTTGTGTGCTAACAAAAAAGTTTGCAGAACTACTTACAAAATGAGTCAGCAAAAAAGAGTGTACTGTTATGTCATGTAAACTGAATTCATATCCATTAGCATTAATTCATATTGCTATCAGCTTCTTTCCTTCCTTTCTTTTCTCCTGTACTTTCTCCTCGTGACATTGACAGTTAGTGTCTTCTGATTATATTTTTGGAGAACGATGTTGTACAGATATTGAGTGAAATGTCTGCATTCTAAATTGTATTTTGGCATGTAACATCCTTTAGAGTATTCATTCATACTCGGTCATGCTGCAAGAGGATAAGTTTTGTCTAGTCTGTTTTCTTTTCTTCACCTCCGCTAGGCCCCCCTTTCTTTTCCGACTGAGCAGTTTATATGGTCATCCTTCATTTGCGTAGGCCTCCCAAGGAGTGCATATGTTCCCTACCTCCTATTCTTTTCCATCTCCACTCTATTTATTTCCATCTCTTCTTCTTCTTTGTCATCTTCTTTGTTTCTCTTTATCAACTTGTCCCCCACCTCCAGCTTCTTCCTCTCCTTTGGACTCTTGCTCCTCCTCTTTTATTCCACTTGCTTTTCTTCNCCACACTTTATTTGCCCCCTCCCTATCCACTCATCAGTCATTAGCGTTAGCTTCCCCATCGAGAACATATGGTATGATGGATCGCAGGGCTAGCGGCACTAGCAAGGCTAAGGGCCATTTGCCGGGTGCACTGCGCTGTCGGGGGGCCCTGGGGCCAGCTATGCAACCTCGACCCCACACGTCTGTTTCAAGACACTCATGTACTCAAACACACACACGCACACACACACACACACACACACAACCTGCACACAGCAACACCTATTATGGGATAGGCTACTTAACCTTGGCACCAGTCTCTCTTTGCTGTATCTCACATCTATGAGTGTTTTGTAATTTTAATGTTATACAAAGAAACATATTTGTAAATGAAAGAAATAAAATGAAATGAGAAAGAAAGAAAGAAAGAAAGTGGTTAAAGTATTACTTAAATTACATTTCATTATAAAAAAAAAATAGACATTTAAATGACAGTTTACATTGTGAAGATGAATGGAAATTAATCATAATACAGTGAAGAAAGAAAGAAAATGAGGGACAGAAAGCATGGAAATGTAAAATAAATATAAAAGCCAGTAAGCATTAATCAGATAAAGATAATGAACCAAAATGAAGACAGGACAAAATAAGGCAGAATGAGTGAGAGAGAAAAGGAAGAAAGAAAGAAAGAAAAAAAGAAAGAAGGAAAGAAAGAAAGAAAGCTAGATGGAGCAGATTAAAGGAGGAGTGAAGGGTATCCCATTGTGCCCAGCTGATAGACTAGGTTAGGCTGATGTGATTATGGGGTCCCTGAAGTGCGATCTATCACACATTACCGTCTACACTGTCAACAACCATACACACACACTGCGGGGGAACAGCAATGCCGGGAGACAGCCGTCTGGCAACAGATACAAATGCCTGCTTGCATGCACTTGTGTACGCATAGATACATACACAAGCATGCACACAGACACACACACACATGCACAACCACACAGACATACAAGAAAACATGCATGCATATGCACATTATTGTGCACCCTTACAAATACAATTGTACATGCACATGTACACTCAGCCACACACAGTTCCACAAGCACTCTCGTATACACACACATGAACACACATGCACGCACTAGCGTAGACTATTTGATTTGTCACAGGAAAGCAGCCAGTGGGCATCGTTGAAACAGAATAAGGGTCTAAAACATCATCTGCAAATCACCAAGCCATCCAATCACAAGTTAGCCAATAATGTGGTATTCTTTTGAAATATCTTGGAAATAGCTTGTCTATGTTTCTGTTGTCCGTCTGTATGGTGTGTTTGTTTCTTTCAAACCAACAGTCTGTCAACCTTCCTACCCACCCAACAATCATTCATCTATGTATCCCGGAGTAAACTTACTCTGAATTTGTTGATTTCAGTCTAATCATGATGTTTACATGACATGTTTAAAAAATCATTTATTGCCTTAATCCATGAATAACTAAATTTTAATGTGCATGTAAACATACTGAGTCACTCAATCTAATCCTTTTGATGTGATTGCACCCAAATTCATTAAAGATGCATGTGAATCTGAATGCACAAGACATATTTGGTGGTGGTCAGGGACCACAAATCTAGTATGGTGTGAAGTTTTGTAGACTTTGTGGTGTTACATAGCACAACAAGCCTCCCTAACACAGTACAGTTGAATTGATCCAGGTTTTGATGTCCATGGAGGCAATGTACTGTGAAAAGGTTGGCCGTGTGGTGGATGGATGATACCTGGAGACTGAGCTTCACCCAGTGAAATAGATTTTATTTTGTTCACCAATCCAGGAAAGTGGCAGTGTTTACAGGTGAAGATGGTTTTTTTTTTAAATTATTTACAAAAATAAAATAACAAACAAGTAGCTATATTTTCCCTCAAAATAACATGAGGAAACTCAACTAACAAAGAAAAGGGAAACAACTATAGCTAGGCCCATGGCTACTGAGCACCAGCACTTGCTGCCTCTGGCCAATATGATGCTCAGCTGAACCCCAGGAGCTTCGATCTTTCAGCTTTATACTGGAAGCCCCACCTACCAAGAAAAAAAACCCACAGTTATCATAATCAGTTACCTCACATAGTTAATATTCCCACTCAGAAACAAAAGGGGCTGAATCATTAACATTTCGTTATTGCATTAACATAAACACATAAACATATCTGCATTTAATAACCATTAATAAATTTAAAAATGTATTTCTGACATCCTGTGTGNAGTTCTTTACCCCATGGAAGGAACAACGAACATACTGGTGCAACCAGGATTGTGTTACAACAGTTACAACAGTATTTTTATTCGGCTGTTTTTCTGCAACTCAAGCTTGCCCCGCCCCTATTCAAAGTCTGCTCGGAACGTCTCTAACGCGCGTTTGACGTAACAAAGCTTTGGTTATAGTGGCCATTTGACTTTTGGCATGCCAAAGCGAGGTATCAAAACATATCTCTGCAATACTTGCTTCAAAAGCTCGATGCTGTGTCCAACAGTCTGGTTCGAGCCTAACATACTGTAACTAGTGTTCCTTATGTTATTTAATGTGTGTGTAATCTGAATGTTTAAATCAAACTGCTGTGTTGAGCCTAAGCTAACACTAACTAGCTGTTTTCTGGGAGTGTATCTATGTTCCCAGGGTCCTATGTTCCCCAGTTCAATATTCTGTTAACACACATTAAGTGTGTTAACAGAATAACCCTAACCTTAACCCATTATGTGCTCTATTGTGCTATATAGAGCTGGGGAATATAAGACCCTGGGAACATAGGGAGTCATTCCTATGTTGGAGGAACGACCCCACTGTCCCATGTATATTGTTAGCAGGTAGCACTAGCGTACTGAGCCTCCGACGGTATTGGTTATAATGCAAATCCTGCCAAGTTGTTTAAATGGCTTTTGTTTCACTTTCAAGTACAGTTTGTTTATGGAACATAATTTTCTTCCGGCACAATTCTACTTCCTCTGTTGCAGTTGAAGACCAATTTTTAAGCTCTTCATTTGCTTCTCTCTTTGAGTATATATGTAAGATGTTTAGATAAGATTTAGGTGAGATTAGACAGAGTTTAAAGTAATGTGTGTGGCTTCTTTGGCCTCCTGTTGCTCCCTGACTCCCTAAATCCCCTGCCTCACTGCATGCACTCCACTAATCATTTCTCCCTCCCACTTTTGCTTTGTGGTGTGCAGTTTTTAACTCTTCCCATCTGCCCTTCAGTCCCTCACCACATCCCATCCCCATCTCTCACTGTGTGCGCCACCCTCAATGCTCCTCCCCACCTCACTTCTTCTTAAAGTGAGTGAATCTTAAATTGTGTGCATACTTTTAACTCTTCCCTTACTCCCTCCCTCTGTCCCTGCCCAGCAGGCCCCATCCAGACGTTCAAGGACGAATCTGAATATCCCTTTTCACCGTTTAAGTGTTAAAAGCCTGGCGGTGCTGGGGTGTTATCTTAAAGCGCCTCGCCGTGCCATCATCAGAGCGCGTGATGAAAATGGCTGTGATGATGCTAAAAGAAAAAAAGAGGAGGGGGAGAAAAAGTAATAATCAAATATGTTTTTCAAGGGCACAGTGACCATTTGCTGGAGGGAAATTATCCGAGTAGTTAAGCTAGGCTCACTCCAAGCCTGCTGAAGTTGAGAGAGTAAATGTGTTTGTGTGTGTCAGTGTGTGCAAGTGTGCATGGTTTATTACTTGAACTGAATGCACATATGCTTCACTTTTCCAATCTGTCTGTGTGTTTCTGTCTATCTGAATTTGTTTGCATGTTTGTGGATGTTTCTATATGCACAGACATAGATATGCATCCTTCTCATGTCCTTTCATTGTTTCTGCCAAAAGAATCTCATCAGTTTCTAAGTGTGTATGTGTCCGCATGCACATTTGGTTTTGTGTGTGTTTGTGTGTATCATTGCCAAAAGCCCCTCATCAATGATGGGTAGCAAATGGCCAACAGTAGTGCATTCCAAACAGCAGTGTCTGGCTGCTTTAGAAGATAGAGTACTCTCTGAACACAGGAAGACATTTTCTCTCTCTGTTAATTTATTTATGATGATGGTTTTTCTATTAGGTTTACTTTAATGACTGGCAAGAATAAACCAGAGGCTGTCAGGAACACAAGGAAGAGGACAGTGTGTGCGTGTGTGCGTGTGTGTGTGTGTGTGTGTGCGTGTGTGTGTGTGTGTGCGTGTGCGCGCGCGTGTNGCGTGTGTGTGTGTGTGTGTGTGTGTGTGTGTGTGTGCATGAGTGCGTGCATGTGAGTTGTTTGTGTTATTCTTGATGGTGTTATTAGGTTTAATCATTGTTATGTTATTAGGAGTTGAGACATGCAGGTCTACAAAAAAGGTACAGCAGATTAAATTCACATGCACGTGTACACAAGCACACACATACACACACACACAGAGGCGCTCATTGTTTGATGTGTTTGCAAATAGTTTATGGAACCTTACAGGGTTTTTTTTTTAACCAGTTTAGTTATTCTTTTGTCAATTAAATAGTCTAAAATAATGTTTTTGATGTTTTTCATGTGCATATGATTCTGTTGTCCCATATCAGAACACGTAGCCACACCTAGGTGTTCTAATATTTTGTCATTTTAGAAACGAGAGTTGTTATAAGTTTGCCATTTGAAACCATCTGTAAAACTGACTTTGTTTGCCCACAGAACAATAATCTTCGTTAAAGTTTGATGGAAGTCTTCAAGCCTGTAAGAAGGCTATTTAAGCTGCCTGTAAGCATTGTTTTTTATTAAGAATACATAAAATCCAAAGCATTAATAAAGCAAATCAGATTAAAGTGCTGTGTGGTCATCAATGAAGTTGCAGTATGCTATTTATTATTGCCAGTTGTTGGAATAATTAAATGACAACAAGAGGCAGAAGAGGAGGATGGTGTCAGATTGGCAGATGTAAATCAGTTGAGGGATGCATAATACAAAGGCAGTTTCAGGGCAATGAAAATATTTTTCACCCTTGTGGTTTCCATTTTCTTAATCAATTTAAGCCTATTTAGCCTGTGTATGGCTATGTATTATTTTGTTTATGGTTTATGTTGGGTTATTTTATAATTTATTGACCATCACTCATGTTGCATCCAACCCCACTTTTATTCAAAAAGAGCATCATTTTTCACAAGAAGAGTATAAACATTAATCATGACACAGGATGGCCCATAAATGAAGGGATGCACTCATTTAGAGGTCCAGAGTCAGTGTGAATGATTTGCCACATGCAGATTAATACATTAGCAAACATCAGACCGTGCTGTTATAAATCTGTACTACTGAATTGCAATTTGTGAGTGACAAGCACATATAAAATATGATTCTGTCAAGATTTGCGAGGTGCAAATAACTACACAATATTTGCCCCTGAGAAACACCAGGATGTTCTTTACATGGATGTATTGGATGTATGGGTGTGGCTTGGATGTATTTAAATAGTCATTGTATAGACCAGGGGTGGCAAACTCCTGAAGTCTCGGAGAGCCAAAAATAAAACCCTATTACTCTAAAGAGCCTCAAGCTGCTTTCGGGTNATTTATTATAATAATAATAATTATTATTATTGTTATTATTATTATTATTATTTAAATAACAAGCATTATTACAGATCTTTTTAACAACTCTAATTTTTGGTGTTTATTTAATACATTTAGTTTGTGCTGGCAGAGTTCAGTACCTTAGTGAAAGAACTGAAGATTTGAAGTTTTAAAATGCGGCAGCAACATCTAACATAACAGGCAAAATGGTTTGCCATACTCAGGCCATTAACAGACCAGCTGTAGGCTAGTTGGAAAAAGTGTAGCATCCACACTGAGCGCTGTGATTGCCAGATTGCAGCTGCACCTTTTTTTTTTATCTGTAATATGAGCATAGATGAGTGTTATCTCGATCTCGTTGTGAACGAAACTTAAAGGAACAATATGAGCTGCACTGAACCAGGTCTGGAGCTCAAGAGCCACAGGTTTGCCAACCCTGGTATAGACACTGGAGATCCTCTGCTGGTTGACCAGGACATACTTTAAGAACTATGGTGCAATAAGGGACTGCTGCTCATCAGCCACAATTTGGCAAGCGTGAGGGCAGAATCGTGACAGCTGAATGGGTAGACATTGACAAGCTGAAGTCATGTGGGGTCACGTGAGGCCACAGAAGGAGGTGGGGGTTATGAAACAATATTTAGATCAGTGAACAATTGTAGATATTTGTAATGGACAAAACTGGATTATCTCTGGAATACAGTCTACCATTTCTACCAGTGGCTGCTTGATATGTTAAAGATGTATCCCTCTCATTTGACTACTTTCATCTCACTTCTTTTCATTATTTGTTGTCATTTCATCACTTTGTCAAAAAATGTAATTGCCACCAAAGCATTTACCCACAAGAAATGTACTTAAACACTCGCACATGTGAAAATGCACATGCAGATACAAAGTTACACACATGCCCTGTCAATAATGTTGCTGAGATGGAAAACAAAGACATCACACCTAGTCTTTCCCCAGTCCTAGGAAAGTTTAAATGTGTGGTTTGTGTATACTTGTTGTGTGTCCACAGGGGGACACTGTGCACTGTGAGAAACTTAAAAACATAAGAAGAATTTTATATGCTTTAATACTAGACAAACATAAACTTGTGTCTTTTTTGACTGTGGGTGTGTGTAACTTATACATGTGTAACTGAGCAGGTAGATACATGAATGTGTATTTTTATGTACATCCATCCATTTGTGCATGCTTGCTCCCCTTCTGTGTGTGTGTGTGTGTGTGTGTGTGTGTGTGTGTGCATTTGCTGTGCACCATGTGCCAAACCCCTCGTAATATATTCTGGTATTTAAAAAGTGTTTGGTTTGTTTAAAGTTGTGAAGGGGTTTTGATCTCCTAGAGAGCTCAGATAACCCTAATCCACAACACACATTTTTATCTTTAGTTCATTGGCAGGGCTAAATATTGACTTATCATTAAGTGGAATGGATGAAACCCTAATAATAATTCACGTTGTCTAAGCACCTTGTGTTGGAACTCGTCAACACAAGGAGCGTTGCTCCCAACGCTATTAACAAATGTATGCAAATCCAATGTAAATCGGAAGATTAGGCCAGAAGCATACTGTGATGCAAGAGAGAAAATAAGAGGTGTGTATGTGTGTGTATGTGTGTTAAGATGTTGCCATCATATACATGCACATGCTAACAAGAACACATTAAAAGCTTTGAGAGAGAAGGAGAGAAACTATGAGGTGTGTGTTTCATGTGTTAACAGAAATGTGCAGTCATGTCACACACACACACCATACACATGCGTAGATAATGCTTACAGAGGCAGGTCAGATTTCTGCCGAAGCGCTGATAGTAGTGAAAGTGAAGTATTGAGTCAAAACAGGAACCAAGAGGAAGACACACAGATGATGTGGGAAGAGGACAGGAGAGATAGATAATGAGAGGAATGTACAAGGTAGAGAGAAGAATATAGAAAAAGAGAAATGCATAGTGAGGATGATAGAAAACGGGTGACAGAGAGTAGAGCATCTGAGACGAGGAAAGTAAAACATGATATAACATAAATAAACTGGAAAGTGGGTAGATATATGGGAGAAAAGAGGAAAAGAGGGGTTTGCTCTAAAACATACCAAAAAAAGAGAACATGAGGGATGAGAAGATGGAAGAGAGAGGAAGGCAAGACAAAGAAAACTGGAACTTCAGGTCAGAAATGCAGAGTATGAGAGACAACAGAAGACAACAGAAGAAAACAGAGTTCTCCCTTCATTCGCTGTCCAGCAGATCACCTGCTAGACAGCAAACAGAAAGGGAGGGAAAGCAGTTGAATTGTGAGTCGTAGAGAGCCTGGTGTCCAGAGGAAAGGAGGATTAAAGGTGAGGATGTGGAGAGGGGGGAGGATGAGTGGAGAGAAGCTATTTTGGAAAAGTGTTGAGCTGTTTATTTGCACGTCATTGAAGCTGAAATAAGGCGCTGAGGGAATTGGCCACCAAGCCCCCACTCTGCAACAGCTGCCGCTGCTAAGTGAGTTACTAGCCGTCAGACTGCCTTTATGTCACACAATCACACGCACACACACGTGCATTTCCCTGTCATATGTTTTCTGTGATGGATGAAGTGAGGATATAATGCACTACACTGACACAGGGGAAAATATATCATTCCCTACTTTTGGTCTTTAAGTGAAATGATTGCTTAAATTAACAGCATTTTGTGTGTGCAAAGAGTGAACGCTGATTAGGGCATTAAACAATAAGTTATTTATCACTCCACAACTAGCTGCAGCCCTATTAAAGGCCGAGGCCATGATACAAAGCAGTGACTTAGTGTTTAATGTCTGCTGTCAAATGAAATGGGCACCACAGCTGGGGGTAGATCGTGCTGCAGATCAGTATGTCATCAACTGTTAGGATATATTTGTTAAATACCCCATGAAATTTAGATGTTTTTAACTATGGGCTAAATAATCACCAAGGACCAGGGGTTCTTCAGATTATTTTGTTTGATTAAAAGTGAGAAACCTTAGCTCTTGGACACTCATTAAAGCAAATTATTGCACAATTTTTCATTTGTATTTCCCATGCGTCCTCACAGCAGGGAGTTACCGCATTGATGCAGTATCATAGCAGGGCTGAATATTGTCTCAATCCACACAAGGCCAAAGTCTGACAGTCTCACCCTCAATCTCTTGATACCACAGTGAAATGATTGGCTGAGCATCCTCTGTCTGACCATGCGCATCACTAAAAAGAAGGAACCATGTGTACCTGCTGGGTTCAGGTTTTAGTAGTTTTGTTGCTCCTGCAGACAAGTGACTGTTTAGAGTATTGTTATAACCTTTACATTCCTGTTGTAACCTTCATCTAACATGTAGGATCCTCACTGTTTGCTGAGCTGCTCTCCCTTGCTGTGCTTTCAGAGGTGTGTTTTCTGCTGCAGCGTTGATGTTATAATGTTAATGCAAACCTGCAGCTGCTTCACAGAGGAAGCCTTCCACCCATAAACCACTGGAAGGCTTTTATTTCGAAGCACCTGCAGTCAAGTGTTGACATTGTCACAGAGGTTAGCAGTCTCCTCCTTAGTCTCTCTTATGTCAGACGTCTGCATCTAGATGTGGAGATTTTTGGTGCTTTTGTTTGGATTACTTTTTTGAATACTTATGTAGCCACTCAGGTGGAAGATTATATTCTGCTGAAGGCCACTTCAGAAATCAGCTATAATGTGAGTAACTGCAAACTATGATGGGACTTGAGATGCAACAAGTGTAGGACAGTGTTGCTGCCCAGACAAACCACTGGTGTCAACAGCTACTGCTTGCCTTGGCTATTATGTGAAACAGACATAAAAGTGGCAGTTTTATTCTAATCGTTTCAGAGGTACATGCAGACAAGGGAAACCCATCCAGAATTTTCAAAGCAAGAAGGACATATTTACCCACTGTAGTGCAGGATATAATACCTCCAAAGCAGGACCATTCTGTCAAAATGTTTTGGAAAAGAAACCAATTTATCCCAGTATCTTCCCTAGTGAGGCGCATAATATTTCATATTATGCCTCCATCATAGGTTCTTATCATAGCTGCTCATGTCACTGCATGGTGCAGAATGTAGTTTTGTTTAAAACTTGTTCTTTAGCACAGTCATCCTCAAAATCTGGACTGCAGTCCAGATCTGGACCAAACTACAACTGTTTCCGGACTCTTGAGCAAATTCTAATTTTCATATTTGTATTATCTGCAGGACATCACTGCGATGCAACAAATGAAAATCCTCCACTTTCTCCACTGTGAAGTGCAACTGAATGTAATTGTCGGTTAAAAAATTAGGATTAATCCGACCCTGGCTTGACTGACTTTAATAAACGGACCTTTGTCTTATTGACAGTTTTCTTTGTGGACCTTTAAGATTTGTATTTGAGTACCCCTGCATTAGAATATGTTTACAAATATAAAGTTGGCTCTGAAACTAAAACTAAGTACTTTGCTAATGCCTGTTTATAAAAGTTTATATTGCTTTTTGTTTGGTCAAACAAAGTAATAAACAAGCCCTTAATTATCAGACTTATATGACATTTCATACAGCGAAACATTTTGTCTACCAACATGAAACAGGAATATATGGCCCCTTTAACATTGTATTAAAATGTGATCTCTGTACCTGGATACGTTATCTAGATAACTTTAAATGTTTATATGTGCATTTACATTTGTTTTTACACAGATCAGATCACATTTTAATTCAAAGTGTACATGGAGCCTAAGTCTTTCTACTTCAAATCTACAGGCACTCAAATTATTTTAATTTGTCAATCTTTCAAAGTGACTTAAGGTATTTAAATGTAAAATATGGAGTGCTGTGGACTGCAGAGAAATAACATACATGAAATATGATATTCACCTACAAAACATTTACAGGGAAATGGAGTGATAGCATGTATTTTAAATGTCACCTTGCTGCTGAAGGTGAAGTGATGGCAGACATCACCTATCACTGTCAGAGGTGGCAGCTCTCAGGAAAACACACTTCCACTCCCCCTGCACTCCTCTGACAGCATATCCTGAATATTACTATTTTACAGAGCGGAGAATAGCGGCAGAGAAAAAAGAGGTAAACAGGGCAGAAGAATAAAAGAGGAGGTACACGAGAGTATATAAGAAGATTCTGAATTCTGTTATATAGGGAGGAGAGAAAAGGGTAGAAAAGAGGAGGTAGAGAAAAGGGGGACAAGAGGAGATGATGAGGGAGAAAAGAATATAATGGAGTAAAGAGAAGTAAGACAAGGGAGAGAATAAGAGTTGAGGGGAAAAGAAAGATTGTGAGAAAAGCAGGACGAATGGAGTTATAGAAAGTCTTTCAGCATCAGTTTTTAGATTTCAGATATGGCCTTTTCAAAAACTTTGCAGCTGACAATTCTAGTAAAACCCTCAACTTTATGTCCTGTAGTATAGCTGTATTCTTCAGAGTTTTAAACAGTGTTCCATAACATACAAGTGTTCTTCAAATCAGCATAGAAACCAAATGATAATATGATGCACGTGTTGTGTTCTCAGGTTTTGTATGCTGTGGTCAAGAGTACATAAACTCCTCAACATCTCTTTGCTGTGTGGGACATGATGGACATCCCACAGTGCACCCTGCTGGCAATGCTACCGTGACACTGCAGTGCTGTGGGTCAAAGGTCATACATCAGGAAGAGGAATGCTGTAATGGCATTGGCTTTGACCCTCAACGACACGTGTGTGCTGACCGATCCACACCTGGACTGCTGATACAGGTGTGTTTCTATGATTGTCTGATGTGTGTGTGTATATATAATTAATGAATGTATTTCATGCTGATTTAAAGCTTATCTCGTTGATAATTTGTATTTGCTTATAAGTACAGAATAACTGAGGAAATCTGAAGAGCAAAGTTCTATAATTCAACCTTTAAACTCTTATTATTTCTACATTTCTCACATGTGCTTCATTAGACTCTTGCTCTCTCTCTTTCTGTCTTTCTCGCTCTCTCTCTCTCTCATTCTCTCTCACTCGCTAACTCTCAAACTCACACTCATTGTCACATCAGGAATTGGGGACTGGGCCATCTTCCATTTATCAGCTGGGGTCATGTGGTGTTTGTGTGTTCCTAAATCAGCATGAGATGGGCACATGCATACACACACACACACACACACACACACACACACACACACACAGAAGGAGAGGGAAGGAGGGCAAAAAGACAGAGTAAGAACTCTCATTAGCTCTAATGATGTCATTAAAGACCATGCATACCCATAACAAACACACAAAAACACACACATACTGTAGGTACAGTACATTACACTGCATACATACATGTGTACGTGCATATATGTTTTGTGGACAAAGAGACAATAACATAATAAGAAAAGAGAATATGTCTGTAGTAGTTTATTTGCCTGTCTGAAATGGTATAAAATATACTAGGGAAAAAAAAATGGAAATGAAGGTTTTGACCATCACAATTTTGACTCCTTTTTTTTGTCATTTTTCTTTCCTTTGGTCTTTCTTGCTATCGTAATTTTCAATTCCTCCATCTTTTTTTTTTTCATCTTTTCTCTTTTCACTTCTCCTCTCTTCTCTCTCCAGCCCCAGTGTTTGCAGGGCGCTGTGTGTCCTATAGCTGCAGCCTCTACAGCTTACTGTGGCTCCTGTGACCTTGATCCATCTATGACAGCCTGCACATGGCTGCTGTCTCCACACACACAGCCTGACACACCCTACTCACCTTCCTTAAACTCCTCACATGATACTGACGTCTCAGACCTCCAGAAAAATACGACCAAAAATAACAACGCATACAAAGTGGCAGACACATCCAGTCACACACACTCTGAGAACCTGCAATTTGCGGGAAGCCTGTGTCCATCTCATGAGGAAGTGGTATACAGTGGAGATGCCAACAGATTCAGCTATACAGGTAACGTGTGTGTGTGTGTGTGTGTGTGCGCACACGTGTGTATGTGTGGATAAGAAGTTTAGAAGCTTTAACTATCTCTGGTAGGCCTGTGATGAGTCAGTCATGAACAATTTGATTATTGTGAACGGCTCGTTGGTATAACGATTGGCACCATTTTGCACTGGGCAAATTCAGACGACTTCATATTTGACTCATTATTTATCAGTCGTGCAAATTGTTCACCATGAGTGAATAAGAAAATGCAGCTGTGATTGTGTCATACACTTCCACAAAGACAAGGATGACCGCAATATCTGCAAACCAAAAATATCATCCAAATGAGGTTATCTCAAATCATGTTTACGCTTCTTATTTCATGCCATTAATAAACTTAATAGTGTAGTGTTACCACAGTATAAAAGTAAGTGTACTTTTTGTGAACACACAAGTAACAGGAAGAAAAAGAACCATAACATCCTGCTCCATTCAAACAGCTGGTATTCCCATCACGATGGAATGCCTAATGTGCATTTGAAGTTTTCTCAGCAGTTTTTAACCCTCTGAGATGTCTTTGCATCTCTGCTTCTCTCTTATTGTTACCAGGAAATAAGACTCTTATTTTGACATGAAATATACCTGATACAGGTGAAATGTAGCCATGTGTGAAACATGTATGCTTATAGAAAATGAAAAACAAGCAGAAACCAGTAACTCTTAATGTGTCAGCCACTGCAATCAAGGCTTTTAGAAACAGATGCCCTTCCACACACTCACACACACACTAAGACAGCTGTTGCAGTGTACATTAATTGGTGTAACACGGTAACTCTCTCTGCAGCATACACTAGTGTGTCTTTAAAACTTAGAAATGGGCATTTAAATGCAATTTTAACATTCTGTACAATTTATCAGCCCAAAGGGAGTGGGAGTAAATGTTGGCATTTGTGTGTGTGTGTGTGTGTGTGTGTGTGTGTGTGTGTGTGTGTGTGCGTGTCAGTTTTCAGTGTGTCCACACATTATTTATCTGAGTAGTTATGTCTGTTTAATCAAGACTGATTGTGGTCACAGTTGTTTTATGTATAAGTGGTATGCATTCATCTTTACATGCTTTGTGTGTGTGTGTGTGTGTGTGTGTTAGGATTCTAGCTTGTTATTATTTACATTAAGTGCTCCTGTGCATGGAATATGATTCTGAGTATGTGTATATTGATATGTTCCAATGCTTTGGTGTGTGTGTGTGTGTATGTGTGTGTGTGCGTGCGTGCATGCGTGTGTGTGTGTGTGAGGCTTGCGTGGGGCGGTTAGGATAAGAGTTTCTAGGTGATGCTGTGACACCATCTGGGCAGAGGCACATAAAGCTGTCGCCACCCCACCATACACCAGATGTTTCACATGCGTGTACCACACACACTCACATACACACACACAGCTACCATACTATACTTCTCTGAGAATCTCATATGAGATCACACAGAGATAACTGTGTTATCTCTGCTATAAATATATGTTGTATGTGGAGGTTTTTAGGCATGTATTTATACACATACATCAGTGTCTCATTTACTGTGTGTGTGTGTGTGTGTGTGTGTGTGGCTGCTTTAGTCATCACTGTAGTAAAAAACAAGAGTNCTGTGTGTGTGTGTGTGTGTGTGTGTGTGGCTGCTTTAGTCATCACTGTAGTAAAAAACAAGAGTCCCAGACTGCAGCTTAAGGTGTAGTTCTATTTACAGCAGCAGTCCCTCAGCACACCTAAAATCAAAAGCATTACGTGTGTGTGTGTGTGTGCGTGCGTGCGTTCTGTGCATATTTGCTTTTGTATGCTTGTATACATATGCTTCACCATAATAATTATTACAACCTGTCCACCCGCCTCCCAGAATGCTTTAGTAATTGGCTGCTATTTTCAAAGGTGCATCAGTGATTATATAATGTATACTGTATATATTTATACATATATAGTATACTGTATGTTTATATTTGTCAAATGTATTATTAATGGCATATGCTATTTTTTTTTTTACAATGCCTTCCTTTTTTTGTCATCTTTCTATCTTTCCTTCCTTCCTTACGTCCTTACCTCCTCCCTATAGACTCAGACCTGGAGCCCTTTACTACCTATGAGTACCGAGTGCGGGGCTGGAACAGCTTTGGACGAGGCTCCAGTGACATTACTATTGTGACCACCGATGAGGACAGACCGTGGGGAGTGGCACCACCCCACTGGAGTCGCCTAGGTGATCGCGACAACATCATCCAGCTGAATTGGCAAGCTCCTGCCAGGCCTAATGGTATGTAAGTGTGTCCTTGTGTGTGTGTTTCAATCTTTGTTGGAAATAGTAGTGACACTAAAGTGATAAAGTTGTTTTCATGATCAGTGTTGTGCTCAAAAGTCAAAAGGCAGTATCTGATTTTAGATATTTAAATACTGATCAAATCTTACTACCTGTTCCATTTTTCCAGGTTACATCACCCACTATATTATACTGCGTGATGGGCAAGAGCGTTACCGTGGTGATGAGCACAGTTTTACTGATGTTGGTGGGATCAGGCCTTTCCAAGAATACAGTTACCAGCTACGGGTGTGTAACCAGGCTGGTTGTACTGACAGTACACAGGTAGGACTGTGATTGGATTATGTGTTTATGTTTTTTTGTTTGTTTGTTTTTGTAGGGACTGAACACCTTACTCCACACATACCTTTTAACTTAAGCGACTGACCTAAGTCACCAACTCTAAGGTTACATTCACATTACACACTGAAGTGGCCCAGATCCAATTTTTTTGCCTCAATGTGATTCAGATCTGATTTTTTCAGAGTGGTGTGAACGACTCAGATCTGATTTTTTCATATCAGATATGGGCCACTTGCATATGTGGTCCTAGATCCAATTTCTGGTGATGCAACCTGTGTCTGACCACTCAGATTGGATTTCATGTGGCTTTTTTAACGTCTCACTTCTCTGTGTATGTGCATATCGCATCTCGTCCTCATTCAGTTCCAGTGCCCCATAGCAGCCCAGTAAAAATAAGTATGGAGAAGAGCAAAAGCAGCGATGGGAGTCAGTGGAGAGATGAAGAAGTTTTAAATTTGTTGGGTATATACATGGAGAGGTCAGAAAGTTTTCAGTGAACTGTTTCTCTGTGAACTTGTGAACATCGTGGTCCACCATAGAGCTCCGCTCTCGTACCCACACACTGACACCGACGCATAGCATAGGGGCTCCACAGTCACCACCAGTAAAATTACACTTCTCAACTTCTCTTGTAAAACTGGTTTGAATGTTATTTTCAGCACATTAAAGACATAGTGTTATATATGAAATGACGTGCACGAAAATACGTGACAAACTGTGTACTGTGCGGCTCACATTTTAGTTACATCTGCACATGCGTGGCAGCTTCGGACCTCAACAGTGTTCACGCATGCTGAATACAAGTCACTTACAAACATGAATGTGAACCATCAACACAAAAAGATGGGATCTGATTAAAAAATCAGAATTGAGCATTAAGGCCTGTAATGTGAACATAGCTTAAATATGATACAATGTCATTGAATTCTTTTTTTTTTTGTGAACATATGTAAAAATGAATCAAAAGTGTTAAATGTGTACTAAGTGAAAATCAGTAAGATTATTAGAAACATCTAATGCAAACTAGCAAACACCTACAAGCACCCACATTTGTTGTTGTTTTTTTTTTTTTTTAACAAACTCAATTCAACTTATGTCACAGCTGATATGCTACATCATGTTTACCTGTTTACATCAAATGCAATATAATGCCATCAGTGCATTATTAATATTAATTTTTTCAGAATGAAATTCTGTCCAACTTTTAAATGTGTGTTTTGCAGAAAGTAAATCAAGTCCACAGCACACAAGAAGTGATTTAAACTGTAGTGAATTTTCTCTCTGTACTACCAGTCTTCCATACTGAGCTCTCTCTCTCTCTCTCTCTCTCTCTCTCTCTCTCTCTCTCTCTCTCT